>JANLJB010003973.1:0-13758 GCA_026212285.1 Bursera cuneata
TTGTAGGAGATAATGCTATTTGTATCCATGTGCATGACAAAGTTTGTCGTAGGGTCTTTTGGACTTATTGTTATTATTTGTTTTGTCGTTATTTTTCTTTGTACGTATTTTGGTTGCTAAAGCATATTAAGGACTTATTCATGGCAGGGTGGTGCAGGTACTTGGAGTGATGGAAAGCTTGTAACTAGAATTGGAAGAAACAGTGAAAGTGTTTTGGCGGTTAGAACTATTCCTCCATCTATGTAGCTATGATATGTGAAAAAATAAAAAATAAAATGCATGCTTATTTGTTTTTGAAACACAATGACATCTTGGATCGTGCTTTCCTGCTTGCTAACGTCGATTCCACTTAATATGTTTTCTTTTATATGTTATACTTACTGAAATCATCATGAAGTTCCTTATTTCACAAGATGGAATGGGATGGGTTCCATGGTTAAAAAAGCAAGAGGAGTTGTCAAACGCTTGGATAATTTGCTCTGCCACCATGAAGCAACAGATCTGATGTCCAGCATAGGAATAACATCACGCTTCATATAAACTAGTTAAGCTAATGGAAAAAATAGTAAAGAAAATGAAAATAAGACTAAAATTACAAAGAAGAAAAAAAGGAGGAGCTGGATTTCTTGCTATTCTAACAATTTACTGCTGCATTCTTCAAGTCTTACTATTTTATTACTCGTTATCTGTGGTGTGTATTGACTTTTTTTTTTCATATTAGGTTATGAACACTTTAGTTCACTTTGGAGCTCCCAAGAAAATCTTGGTTGATGGGAAGCCTCATTTGGGAACAGATAAGCTGATTCCGTTACTCCGAAACTTTCGCGAACATTTACGAAGTCTGGGTGTGAGTTGCTTCTTCAAATCAGAAACTGATGCAATTTTTCATATATTGCTGCTGACATTACTTCTTTCGACATGACTAGGTTACTATCAATTTTGGAACAAGGATGGATGATCTACTCATAGAGGATGCACGTGTTGTCGGGGTCAAAGTTTCTGGTTCAAAAGACAAATCACGGTTGGATTTCCAGAAATTGGGTTATGATGCTGTTATTCTTGCTGTTGGGCATTCTGCACGTGATATATATGACATGCTTCTTTCTCATAATATGGAATTGGTCCCAAAAGACTTTGCTGTGAGTTCCTTTTTTTTTTTTTTACATTAATTATTTAATTTTATGTTGACTAGTTAAAGAAGTTATTATGTTTATATGTGTTAATGGATATATGGTTTTGCCTGTCTCTCTCTATACAAAAGGTACCTTTATTTTTCTTTCCTCTCTCACTCATGTGCTCTGGTGTATGTCCATGTGTGTGTTTCTTTTGATAATCGGTTATTGATAGTAGTTATGTGGATGGACACTGCAGCATTGTTGATGGTGAAGTAGAATTTCTGGCGTAGGTGGGAGAAACTGATTAGGATAAATGCTGGGATGGACAGTTTCATTTGGAGGAATTAATAAAAATCATTATGATTCTCTTTTTTCTTGTTAATATTTTATTTTCTTAAAGTCTTAAAGAGTTGAGAAATCTTATTTGCTTGCATTTGAATTATAGAAATGGTATAGAACAATCTTATTATAGGGAGCTAAAATTGTAGAACAACTTTTAAAGTATATATCCTCCTATTATATTAGAGATTTTGTTTTGCTAATTTCAACTAGTGGCCTTGTGTCTCTGTTTGGCATTTAGTTTTGCTGCTAAAAGAATTTTATTGAGAGAAATAATAAAAGTTGTGTTGTAACAATGCTTGAGCTTAGAGTTTTTTTGCAATTTACAGCAACTTATTTGGCTGTACAGGTTGGTTTGCGAATCGAGCATCCTCAGCAACTAATAAACAACATTCAGGTCAGTTTTGTTGCATTTCTTCTTGTTAAGTTAATAAATGAAGGAGTCAAATCTCTAAATAGTTATGTATGAAGCCAATGTCTTAAGAGTTTTTTTGGCATAGGATTATTGAAGAGCATCACTAATTTGAATAACTTGGTTTCTAAAATTTTTTATTTCTAATCTATTAAAAGAACTTGTAATCTATGTATGAATTGAAGATCATATGAGCTGCAAGGACATCGGATTCTAATAAATTGGCCCTTCAAAAATAATATTTTGCATTTCAAATTCATGATATTTTTAAAATGATTAAATGCAATTATTGGGTTAATTGTTGTCAGTAGAAAGGAAACCACCAAGACATTTCCTTCATTCGTATGTTACAAGCTGAAGGCTACACATGTATGTCAATTAGTATGTTGAAAAAGAACCATCGGGTAAAATAATTTTCATATAACCTATATGCTGTTCAGAAATTACATGTCTACACATGGTGCTCATTAAACCACCATGATGGAGTTTTTCATGGTCCATGAATATATTCGAGGCTGATGGTATAGGAACAATATTTTAGGAGCTTGGTACTGGTTCTTTTTTTTTTTTTTTTGGTTGGCATTTGATGCTGCAGAAGGTTGTTTTAACACTCTATTGACTTTATGCAACCAGTTAATTATCTTTTAATTTAAACTGCTGAGTTTGTTACATAAGTTTTTATTGTGTTGTTAAAAATTATTGGCATTTGAGATTAAAACATCCAATTTTTGTGAATGTTTAGTATTCTGAATTGGCCAATGAGGTTCACAATGGACGTGGGAAAGTACCAGTTGCAGATTACAAAGTTGTTAAGTATGTTAGTGATGAGGATGGGGACACGGTCTTCAATGTAGAGTCGACAAGTCGTAGTTGCTACTCCTTCTGTATGTGTCCTGGTGGGCAGGTCTGTTCTTCTATTTTATTAACCTTGAAATTTGTGTTGTACTTTCTGGTTATAATTTCAACTCTTAACTCATAGTTGTCATGTTCTTGCTTTTTCTTGCACAAGAAATGCGTTGCTTCATGGATATGTAGTCATTTGGTACATGGATTTTCTGGGCCATTTGACAAATTGAGCATGTATTAGAAATTTGTAGGCTTACTGATTAACTATTTTCATAGTGATTGTTATTCAATTAGTTGTAATAACAATGAGCCTAATTTATGAAATGGAGTTCAGAACTCAATAGCATTGGGGATGGCTTCTATCTATAGTTGAACTGATTAAGTTTTCTGTAATTTCATGCAGAAAGAGTCAAGATATCATCTTACATAATAAAAGCTTCCCTTGCATATATTTTGTTCATGCAGTCACTTTATCTTCCCTGCAGGTTGTTCTTACAAGTACTAATCCATCAGAACTCTGTATCAATGGCATGTCATTTTCTCGTCGCTCATCTAGATGGGCAAATGCAGCACTTGTTGTCACAGTCTCAACAAAGGATTTTGATGCTTTGAATTTACATGGACCTCTTGCTGGGGTTGAATTTCAGGTAATCATTCCTTTTTTGCATTTGAAATTTATTCAAATCAATAATATATTTGCTTCTTCTTCTTCTACTTCTTTTTCTTTTTTTTTTAAAGCATTGTAATAATTATCCTTTCCAGGATTAGGATGAACCTTAGAAGATAGAAGTTGCTGATATATTTCCTTATCCTTTAATGATCTCTATCAAATATTATATATTCTACGAAATGGCGTCTGGCGTCCTCTGAGTTTTGTACTTTTACGTAAATGCTACTATCATTGCTTTGAATCTGATACCCTCTCACCTTCTGAGTTAACATTGATTTAGTCTCTTTATTATTTAGAGGGAATTTGAGCGAAGAGCAGCTATAATGGGAGGGGGAAATTTTCGTGTCCCTGTTCAGAGAGTTACTGACTTTCTAGAGAATAATTTATCAGGTAGTAATTTGCATTTGATTTCAGACTTGCATTACACCCAAATTTTCATCTATCTCGATTTTCCTTGTTTTTTCAGCCACATCTCTGCCAGCATCAAGTTATCGGTTAGGAGTAACGACATCAAATCTCCATGAGTTGTTTCCTACGCATATAACAGATGCTTTAAAGCACTCGATCTCAATGTTCGATAAAGAGGTCTTGAACTTTTTTCTTAATTATGTTTCTGTTATTCATGATTTCCTTGTCTTTATGACAAACATCTAAAATTATTGTCTCACAAAATTTCTTTTTCTGTTAAACTTTCAACATTTCCAGTTACCAGGATTTATCTCTGAGGCTGCCCTCCTTCACGGTGTAGAGGTATCCCATTTGTTGCATTATTTGGTTTTATTTTGATTTTAGCAATTAACTATACATTTTATGTTGAAAAGAATTTTCTACCTCACATTTTCTTGGTCTTACATCCCATAGCAGTCCAATTAATATTGGTATAACAAATTATATTGACATAGTTTAGAAAAAATAGATAGTTTCTTTTTATTGCTCCATTTTCAACGGTCTCAGTAAATTTGATATTCTTGATTCTAGACTAGGACCAGTTCTCCTATCCAGATTCCCCGCAGTAATGACACTTATGAGAGCACATCTTTAAAAGGGCTCTACCCAATTGGCGAAGGAGCAGGCTATGCTGGTGGGATTGTTAGTGCAGCAGTGGATGGCATGTATGCAGGCCTTGCAGTGGCTAAAAATTTTGATCTGCTTTCTGGTGACATAGAGTCAGTTTTAGGGAAAGCTCAGGGTGCTGGATTTATGAAGTATTAGAAGGCATTTTGGTTCAATATTCTCATTACAGAGGGTCACATGAATAAGAGCTTGATCATCGGCTTATTTCACACATAGCCAAGTACAACGGTAGCTGTGGTACAATACTTCTGAGCAAGTATACTTCATCTTTCTTTTTTCTTTTTTTTAAATTCATGGAAATCAACATACAAGAATTCATTATCTTTTACATACTTAACTAAGTCATTCTCATTCCTATGTGCAGCTGAATAAGATTCTCTGGGTTTGTTTGGGCTGGAAGATTCAGGAAGAACTGCTAACTTTTACTAACAAAAGGAATGTAGAAGTCTTATTATGTGATAATTTCAACACCCTCTGATAGAGCCTAGAGGTGGCTTTTCCCCTTCCGTGATTATTATGAATAGATTATCATTTTCTCAAGTTCTATTGATCAAGAGGATCCAAGAGTTTTTCATGGAAGAGCATGTAGAAGTCTGAAGTTGATTACCAGGCTAACATGATCATTTCTCTACTGTAATCCAGCTGCCCAAAAAATCTAGTAGTTTGCTGACTGAGCTAGAAACTTGAAAATTTTTGGTCTACTTGTAGTTTTTCAACTTAGTGAAAAGTGCTTTTCATCTGTAATTTATAGTTCATAAAGTTGCTCTCATCCCCTAAGAGGAGAAACTTGTAAAGGTTACGAGTTATCATGTAAATTAAAATGCCCTTGATGCGTGTCTTTAGCCATTAGCAGATAGACCAAGTTCGCAAATTAACCATGTAGATTTTGCTCGAAGGTGAGGTGAATCATTTAATGGTGTCAATATACTCGCTATTGTTAACTAGTTTACATTTTCAGTTCCAATTATACTACATAAATTTGTATAAATAGTTTATAAGCGTAGTTCTAATCAATCTAATAAATTGATGCACAATCTTTCAAGTATTTTCCATAATTTCTAATATTTTACCGAATGACAATTAGATTTGATAATGTGATAGATAGTATAGTATAATAATGTTGACTCAGTAATCATATCAACTGAAATGTGAAAGTTAAATAGATATATTAGATGAAAATAATATTAGTTGAATAAGTGATATAATCAAACCCTAAGAGAGTAGTCTAGTGCTGAAGTTCTTGAACTTGAAATTATGTTTCCTCCTAAATTCAAGATTCGGACCCTGAAACCATTGATTACCATGAGAACTTTTTCTAAAAATTCTATGAACTGCCACAAACGTCCCTTAAAATTATCAGAAAAAATAAACCTCTTTACATTATAAATTGCCTTGGTCAATACATTTATAATCTTGTCATCTCTGTTTGTTTCCGAGAAGACCAAAGTTTCAGAGTCGAAAAAACTTTGTCTTCCCCATACTGACGTGTCTCAAAGCAACAAGAAAGGTTTCTGCCTTCTGGGGTATCCTTTGTGAACCTCAACTGCTGCACATGATCCTCCACACCAAACAAAACCAAAGTCGGTGGCACAGGCCACTATTTCTAATTATATATCTATTATTGCATCCGCGTCCCCATTCTTCTTCGATATTTCTAAGAATAATTCAGAATTGGATTCCAAGTTGATGATTGTTGGTGTATGTCTCTTATAAAATTTTTTGTTCTTATTATAAGATGATGTAATTAGATCTCCAGATGTTTCAGGAAAACAATAATAAAAATCTTTATATAAATGCATGTATGTATTTAATTGAAGAGAAAATTGTCACTACCCATTTCTTCCTGTTGCGAAAACTTTAAAATAAATCTTGGATACGTGGAACAACTTATAGTCACTAGTGTTAAATTTGACACTTTTCTAAAAACTTAAGTTTGTAAGTATATAGTTAACTTGATTACTTAAACTTCAATACGTTCATTACGTGCAATTATAACATGGACCAGACCGGATCGGACTGAACCTCACATGCCTCAATAAGTCTTACAAGGAGGTCAAATAATAATTTTTTAATTTTTTTATTAAATGACATGGACGGGCCAATTAATAATTTTTTAATATTTTTTATTAAATGATACAAATGTGATTTGAAATTGGATAATTAAGTCATTATAGTAATTCTAATACCATGTTAAGTTTGTCAATTTTTTAAAAACTTGAGTGTGTAGGTATGAGTTTAACCTCAATAACTAATAGATAAATTTGAGTACTTTTATATGAATAATAATACTATACACACAAACAATGACAACAACAGTTGTTTATGAAAATATTCAACAAAACAATAGTTCATCAAATATCTTACGAAACATATTTCGACACACAAATTCAACTATCTCGACAATGTTTATCGAGTTAATCACTTTCCTATATGAAATCTTTAGATAGTAAAACACTTTCTATTTTTCAAAACCATTATCAGAATTTAATCATTTTAGTTACTTCCCCTTTGACTGTAAGATACTTTGAGATTGTAAACCACTCCACAATCTCTCTTGGAATGATTACCAATATACTAAGCACAAAATCAACCGTAAAGCAAATATGAATTTTGGACCACTTTTGGTCCAAAACAATTAATACCCACATTAGAAAAATGGATGTTGGTTGAGCAGTAAGACATGGAGAGGCATGGCGTATTCATGGGCTTGATTACCATGATTGTGTTTCATATTCTAGCACATGACTGCCCATCATTTGACCTTTACTCAATTTATTGTCAATAGAAGATTGTTACTTGTCCTTAATTTTATTTTATTATTCCCCATTGGGGTGTGTGTGTTTCCCTCTCTCAGTTTTTTTCTTTTTTTAATTCTAAGCATGTTATTTTACCAGTCAAGTTGTGAACAGAAAACAGTTGAATGGACTATTTGGCAATATTTATCTATTCAGCCTAACTCCAAAAGCAGAAGTTAAGAAAGTGCTTTTTGTTTTCCACTGACAACACTTTTTGACAATGCCAAACAAGGTCCACATGCATCATAGTTTTTAGCTACTTATAATTTCATATTTTGATGCGGCAATTCAAAGTCAGGAGTCTTGATTCTTTGACTCTTGACTATGGGTAAAAATGAGGTGAAATGATAGCTACTTATGTGACAAGAAGTCAAGAAGCACTTTTAGCGTGAAATAGACAGTTTACCTTCCTATATATATATAGATGGCCATTGTAACTTTAATTGGGTCTACCTAGAATTTGTCCTCCAAACAATCCTTTTATTGTCTCTAACAAACTTCATCATCATTCATTGAGAAAGACTAATCTAACTCCAAATCCCTTCTCATTTAGTGCATTGAATCAGGCAATGATGAGAACAGTTTGGACCATCAAGCATCATTTACTTCTTGCATAGAATTTACATCAATTTTTAGGTTACCATATATTTATGCTAATATACTAAATAACCCACTTTTTTAAAAAAAAATTAAAAACCATAGAAACCCTTCAAAAAATTAACCTGACTTACAAATTTAGAGTACCATCTCTTTAATCCTTCATTAAAATATATATATATATATATATATATATATATGATGGGTAGGGCTCTAAGGGGAGGGACAAATGGACCACAAAGGCTAAGGTGAAAGCAACTTAACATATGATATGTCCGATTCATGTCATGTGACAACCAAACAATTCGGAGTGAAAGAACTCTATGAAGCAAGTAGACAATTTTTGCTTCCATCTTGATCATGACTAGTCCTCTAATTTTGGAGCGATCCCCTCTTTTCTTCATAGTCAAAGCATCGATTGAATTTGGGTCCACTACTTGGAAAATTTATGTACCTTATAAATTACAATTATATTGGGTTTAAAAAGAGAAAATTGTATCTTCTTCTTGTTCTTGGACAACAATCACTAGTGGGGAGAAAGAGTGTGAGATTGATTTGAAGATATATAGGTCACTTGGGTTCATGAAAATTTGTTGAATTGTTGTACTTCCATATTTGATCTTCATTTTGTAACACCCCAATCCGATTGATGCACAAAAGAATGCACTAGATTCAGATATTATGAATAATATTATAGCACGATTATGATATTATAGATACTAGTGTAGTTGCACATGAAAGATTTCAATAGATTAATATTAAGTAACATTCCCATTCTGTATGGATTACGAATTCAATTTTTTAAAAACAACCCATATGACGAAAAAGATATAAATATTATTAGATCCAGTTACGGGTCAATCTATATAAATATATATTAATTAGTGTATTAATCGATGAGAATATTTTTGAGAACTGTTGTTTGTGGTCCAAAAGCAACATCTATTAAAAGTTTAATTGAAAGTACAATAAGATTGGCACATGCTTTGATGTTAATGACCAGATGAGTTGGACTTGAGATTGTGATTTAACAGCCTTTTTAGGCCATCTTAATCACAGGCTTTAAGGCCTTTTAATAATTTGTAATGTGGGCCCGACGTTTGTTCGGTAGATGCTAATGGGCCGTGTTCCTTTCGGCCTAAAGCGGTGGCCCACTATAAAGTGTATAAAGTCGTCATCATAGAGAAAGCGATTATAAATTGCATTAAAATAAAAACCTGACATTAATTTAAAATAAAAGAAATGGATTTCAGCTTAAAATATAAAACTCAAACCATCTAGTTTATTTTGTTTTCTTGATGGATGAAATGAGTATTCATCTTCAAAAATAACAGATAAAATAAAAATAAAAATAGAATATGTAAAAATATTTCGAGAAAAAATTTAAACAACTCTTACTTTATTAAGATGGTAATTTTCAACAATCAACATGCACCATCATCATTAATAATTATGATTGCCACCATCTCCTTCGATACCGAGACACATTTAATACACATTTAATATATATATATATCTAGATCTGATTATTAGGGTTTTTATTTATTTGATTTTATACATCATTTGATAGTTATTAATTTACTATAATTTATAGATAGAAAATATAAATTAATATATAGTTTTTTTTCATACCAACTTATCAACTATTTTTATTATTAGACTAAAAAAATAAACAGCTATCCAATAGTGTATAAAATTAAGTAAACAAATTAAGTTTTGATAGTCTGAGTCATATATAAATATATATCTAATAAAAATTATTTTTTATTTATTTACCAAACTTGATCAATTTGTTGAAATGTAATATGCAAAATTACACGAAACAATTTATTTATAAAATATCTCTAATATAATTTCATGTGATAATATTTTTATGATTTTTATATTATTAATTATATTTTTTATCCATTAAATAATATTCAAATACTTTGAAGGTTGGCTGATTCAAGTGGTGCGTGGGTCCAAATCAATGCCCATAAAAAGGAGGGTAAAAATATGTAGATAAAATATTTACTGTACAAATCTCATATTTATTTATTATCAATATTAAACCTTCTATTAATACAATTTTATGATTTGACTTACCATAACCATCCATAAGACAACTTACGGAAACGTAACATCACAACGTGTAATCACTAATCATCTTTAAGTTAATCAAAATGTGGGGTAATTAAATTAACATTAAGTGTGCACTTAAGGTTTCCAATATGTGATTAAGTCAAATCAACTACACTAATAATAACTTAATCTTAACCATATTTTAATCATTGAAATTACTAAATTATTATTAACATTTATTTTGAAATTCTCAAGTTTGATCAATATTAAAACTTTGTATGTACACATTGCAACACCAAGACTATGTTAGCTGTGTTTGATTAATCATAACAAATTTCTTATGAAAAATGATAAAAATAATTCCGAAGTCCAAACAGAACTTAGTCCAACAATGACACCCCACATTGAATTTGTCACCTAGACAACCCACTACACTGTGTACAATATTTTTTAGCCACTAATTAGAGGCCACGTAACCAGAATTAATAATAAAATAAAATTAAATTAATTAAAGTCAAATTAGTGAGAAAATTTAATTAAGAAATTCTACACACGTGAAGATGATTGAAAGTGATTTCCATAGAATGGTTCAAAATTTAATCTAATCCGCATAAATTGATTATTTTAATTTAAATCGTGGAAATTACTATAAACTATAAAATTCTTGGAATTTACTCAAGTTAATTATAATTTCTTGCATTACACGAAAATAATAATATGATTTACGAGTATAATACAAACCAAAATGTCACAAGTAATTTTCCAACTTCCTTATCTTATATTTAACTTCAATAAGCCACCAATTACTATATAAACTACATAATTTATCTTTTATTCTTCAATTTCTTAGAGTTTACTCATTCCTTGTAACATAGTATGGTTGATAAGATTTTAAATTAAAATTAATATTGTATCTTATTAAAGTGATAAGTTCCATCTTTACCTATTTGAAGTATAAATTATACTTATAAAGAGAATTGCTTCC
Organism: Bursera cuneata; assembly: GCA_026212285.1. Classification (NCBI taxonomy): domain Eukaryota; kingdom Viridiplantae; phylum Streptophyta; class Magnoliopsida; order Sapindales; family Burseraceae; genus Bursera; species Bursera cuneata. Next base: position 10,895 of record JANLJB010003973.1, read on the forward strand.
ATACAAAGACAAGAAAAATTATTATATTTATTTGATTTGATTGTGACAAATTATAATTAATTATTACTTATGTTGTCTTTAATTGTATTTCATTTCAATTAATAGGTAACTAATAACTTAAGATATTATGACCCTTAAAACATACGTTAAGATCGATTCGAATAATTTTCGATCGACCCTTCACATCATCCTTTTAACTTATTTTATTTTATTTTATGGAAAAATAAATTTAATTCCCAGATTTAAATTGACCTCCACAAAGGCAGTAGTGGTCCACCAACTTGATGATCAAGCAACCGTTTGATGAAGATCCAAGGGTGGTTATGCTTTTTAAAGTATGTAGATAGTAACTTCGAATGCAACTTCATGTTATGGTCTCTCAATTTATAACTTTTCAAGGTTTTTAATATTTTTGGTGGAGATTTANTTAATGTATTTCACCTTTTTTCGAGCCAATATTTATAGCATGTGAAAGGAATATGAACATGGAGAGAAAATTAGAGATACTGTCATAACTATTAAAGATATTATCGATAATATAACAAGTATTCTTCTTAAAAAATCATTTTAATTCAACACATCATGGGATATGACAGTATCATATTATTCAATCATTTATTTAATAAATATCAAATCGTTTGACAAATCATTTGGAATATAATTCAAGATATTTTCATTATTTACTTAATGAATGTCATATTTTAACACAAGTATTATTATTCATATAATAATCCATTATCACAAAAATTAAAAGAAATTAATGATTTTATTTTCAACTTTCGAAAAACACAAATGGATGAGTGAGAGACCTACAAAAAATCGCGTCGATTTGTTTGTTATAACCGAAAAACCTATTTGTCAGTCGGTGCTGGATGGTGTGTGTGTGAGAGGGAGTTGGGTTGGGTTGTGAGAGAGAGAGTTTATTGAGTGAGAGTATTTTAATCAATTTACGTTAGAGTAGACAGATAATTATATTAACAGTGTTTCATATTTTTCAAATTAAACCCTTAATTTTAAATATTTTTTATAATTTAAATCAATAAATTATAATTTATTGTTGATAAGGATTACCAATAAATCTAGTTAATTATAATTTGTCCAATATTTTATTAAAAATAAACATAAAAATTTTCTATTATCTAGATATCTGAAGTACTTGCCTTAAGGAGGGCATAAAGGTTCAATTTTATTAAAAAGAAAGATATAACTAATTTAATTATTAAATATAAACCATAAAGCTTAAGAAAAAAAAATTAATGAAAATATTAGTTATTACTCACAATTAAAAATATTCTCTAACACATATTTAACCACTTAATTGAATAAGAGTAATAGCTAATTAAAAGATTAAAGTAGAAATCAAGAAACAAACAAGGCCTTAACTCTCATTAAAAGTTGGTGGCGCGAAAACAACGTCCTTCTTCTTTGACTCCCTCTCTCCCAACTTTCAACCGAATAACTGTTTCTCAAAATTCTGTATACGTTTCTTCTCAAATCAAATCCTCTTCGATTTCCTCTCTCTCGCCACCCTCCGCCGGATCTGTTCGTCAGTCCCCGGTGAGTCTCGTCTTCTATGTTTAGGTTTCTTGAGAAATTATTAAAAAAGTATTTGATTATTCGCGGAATTTGAAGCAGTTCTGGTGATTAATCTTACGGTGTCGTTTCGATCAGAAGAACATTTAAATACTAAATCTAAAGTAAGATTTTCTTAAACTGTTATGATTTGATTAAGATTGTTGTTTAAATTAATTTAGGTATGAAATTATCAACGGTTAAAAAATTTGGATTAGATTTTCTTTGAATTAATGGTTGCTTACAGAAAACATTTTAGTGAATTATTTTTTTTTTCATAAATTGAAAATTATCATGATATTTTTGCTTTGTTTTTCTTTAAAATATTAAAAAAATGGTTATTTTGTTGCTGTTTTTACAAATAAAAAGTATGCATAGAATCAGATTCAATGAACTGCTTCTCTTTCTGTGTCTCTTATGGGCAATTTCTGAGAGAGATTTACATGAACAGTTTAATCACTGCATATGTCTCAGTATCAGAGACACAACCTGTCAAACACTAAACATTATTTTGTTTCTGATTCTTCATTAAACATTAAACACTTCTAATTAATTTCCATTTGAGCCCAAACTTAGATCATAATCTCACCTGGGTTTCATCGATTTTCGTTGAAACAAAAATAAAAATCCAAGATGGTCAAAACATAAATAATTTAAAAATCAAGCTCTGCACATAGTGATGCCTGTAAAAATTGTTTTTTCATTGGTATTTTTATAGTATTTTTTTAAACTTGTATTAATGTAAAATTTCACAGTTTATTCATGGGGATGGACAATGATCTTCTTAGCACGTGGTCCTCCATGTCTTTTCCCATATCTCCAAGAACATTAGCACCTGCAGTTTCAATCTTCTAATAATTAATTATGTTAAAATAATATGCATACAAACAAAGCACATTATTTTCTGCATTTTCATGGCATACATGTTACAGTAAACTTAATTGTCTTTTTAACGTTAGATTATTGTGTTGTTATGGAGTGTCTTAACTTAAGGAATGTTTAAAATCTTTAATTTATGTTGCATTATTACATTTATTATCATGGTAAGGAACTGTTCTTTGAGCGTTGGGTGAGGTATAGAAATGGTTTTTTTTTTTTTGTTTTTGAAAAAAAAAAAAGATATTTTGTTTTTCTGGTTTGATTACTAAATGTTGAGATCGCTTTCATTGAATTCCCTTTCACGGGGGCCTGTGAGAGGAGTGAAGATGAAATGAACCCCATTTTTGCCAGCCCAGACGACCATGGCACTCCCGTGAGAGGGACAAAAGGGAAATACTAAATAAAAAAATAAA
>JANLJB010003980.1:0-13557 GCA_026212285.1 Bursera cuneata
AAAAAAAAAAGCATACCTTTTAGGTGTTGTAATGTTGTCTAAGATTTATTTGTTTCTCTATATTTAAACTTTTTTTTTTTTGACGGAATTTGTTTTTGAAGTGAATTTTAAAGCATAAAATAAAATAGGCAAGATGTTGATTAACAGGTTTTAGAATAACTCTACCGAAAGAGAGTGGGTGTAATGGTGGGAATAGAAAGTAAAAAATACTTAGGTTAACTAGGTTTAAATGTATCTAATTGTAAATTTATTTGGGGATAATTTTGTAATAAAAATTTTAATACAAAAGTGGGTGTATTAATAAAAAAAGGGTGCAAATGGTCCCACCCAATAAAATATTGTTTTAAGATGAAGTAGGAATTTACCTTTTTTWAAAAAAAAAAAAAATTGAAAACAAAAATATTCCCCTCTGAAAACATATTCATTCTCAAATCCAGCAAGCACATTTCAATAAGAATCTAATTAATAATAGTAATATTTTATATTCAGATCTTCAATCATACCATGCAAAATCAATTTGTAAAAGAAAGAATCGAAAGAGTAGTGTTATTCTTTCTATAAAATTCCCATTACAATTCTTCTTTATAAATCCAAATCAAATCTTATCTTTTTTTAATAGGATCAGTTTAATAGATTGACTAGAACTGAACGAGTGATCCACTCCCCTCGGCGTAATAATGTTCTTTAACAAATATTCCGATAATATAATCTAATTTTAATGGAGCAGAAAGAACCACATATAGTGAATGGAATGCGTAACGAATTTATTTTAGATAGCTTGAAAGTGAGGCGAATTTATTAAACAATGACCTCTTTCCGAAGAGGAGAATTTGATTCTTCTTTGCTTCTTTCAAAAGGCGAGAATAAAAGAATCAACAAAAAAAAAAAAAAAAGACAATTCTTTAGTTGCCGATCGAGAAAAATCGAAAGATTTGACTTTCCAAGTGGATCGTAATCGTAAGAATCATTATTTTTTTTTTCTTTTTTTAAAGAAAAAATTTGATGGGCAACATGAAATAAAGAAAAACCTTTAATTTGACTTCAATTACAATACAATTGCCATCAACTTTTTTACCTGCTTTCCTGTATAATACTAATGGCAGGCGATCGTGTAACATCCCGGAAATTCGGAAACAGTAATTTAGGGGTATAAGTGAAAGATTTTAAAGTTAAAAATTATAAAAGTATGTATTTTCAGTATATACGGGATGACACGGATATAATGACGTCGTGTATATGAGTATTCGAAGCTATACGGGAGTTTTCGGGAATATGGACTAAAATATAATTTTATGTGGGTTCGTGGGTTTTTCATCTTTAGTGCCTGATAGTGACATTTTCAGGGACACGTCAGTGGAAAATGGATAGGGACAGGTCAGCGATGAGATGCCGAGACTTTGGGATCAAGATTCACGACCGTTAAAAATTTTAAAAATTATAAAAACACCCCCAGAACCCAAAATCTATATAAACTATAGGAGGCCAGGACATTCAAAAAATTGCACAAACACCCCTAGTCACCGAAAATCGTTGTCTTCAGTGACCGTTCACATTCCTGACATGTTAGGCCCTGTCACTGGTGGCAATGGAAAGCTCTCGGCGTACTGAGTTCGACGGTGGCTTCCTCTTCCCCCCCGGTATCGAGATCGATCGGATCGACGTCGTGAAGCTTCACATGCGTCAATCGTTTTGGAGGCCAGAATATTGAAGAAACTGCATAAACACCCCTAGTCATCTGAAGTCGTTGTCTTTGGTGACTGATTAGCACTTAAAAGTGTATGTTTATTAAGAGTTTAAATCATTGTTTTTACACTTTAAGTGCTATTTATGTNCGAAGTGTTAGGCCCCATGGCTGGTTACGATAGAAAGCCCTCGGCATGCTGAGCTCGGCGGTGGCCTCCTCTTCCCCTTCTGATGCAGGAATCGGTCGGATCGACGTCATGAAGCTTCGTTTGCATTGATCGGTGATCTGTCATTCCTGACGACAACAGCCTGCACCATCGGTCAGGATTCTTCCTCTCGGCCTGAGGATCCCAGTGGTGTTCTCCGATCGATCGTTCGAGGCCTGGATCATCAGAAAATAGCCCCGACAGCCACACCTGCATCGTTCTCTGATCTGCCTTCCGACCGTCGGCTGCAGTCGGCCTTGGTCGAAACAAACTCCTCTCGTCGAAGCAGTGCTGGTGGTGTCCTCCGATCATCATTCCCGACCGTGGATCATCTTCTCTGGTGACAAACCGTGAAGGATGGCAGCCATGAGAAAATTACAGTCTGTCCCCTCAACTTGCTAGCCTGGCAGTTGCACCCCCATAGCACCCCCTACTATTTTAGATGTTGGTAGTTCACCCCCTGCTATGTGTGCCAATATAAGGACCCCTAAGGGTTTACAGGTTAGCGATCTCACCCCCACTTGGTTAATTTTAGTATAGTTTAAGGATTTACGGTAACGCCCCCAATATATAAAAATCATTTTAACCCCCGTTTACCGTTTGACATGGTTATGACCTCGTGACTTCGAGGACTCATCCGGGACCACCAGAATGTATGGATTTATGACACGAATGAGAAAAAGAGAGATAAGGTGGTCTGGGAGCTACGGTATGGATATTGAGGTAGGGTTTTCTAATTGTACATTTCTATTCCGTTTTGAATGCATGTGATTTATTTTATGGTTGTGGCTTAGGGAATAGAAAGTGTATGATTGGTGAAGAGGACATTAGATGAATTGATAGATCGGGACGTTATGGACGCGTGTACGGTATTATAGAAATACGTAATTAAATGGGAATTGGGCGAACGTACATGATAGTATCGCCTGAAAGTGAAACCGGAGCGGATTAAGGATGATGGACATCACGTGTGATGATACACGAGTATAAGACTAGAGTACGGGCATTACACATGGATGATACGCATGTAACTGTACGATACAGAATGGGTGAGATTGAGTCTTGAGATGACTAGAAAGTAAGGACGTGAGTATACGTGATGGGATAGTGGAATACGTGAGCCACGTGAGGGCATGTACGTGATGAGATGGATGAGATATGAGTGAGCCGTACGTAAGTGAGACTGTACAGGCTTGTAGTGAATGGTCATGAGACCGGATGGTATGAGTGCGATAGAGTAACCGAGGTTAGCCCGGTACGGACTACGGATAGGTAGTAGTGTGATCGTTGAGTGGAATAGGAATGAAAATATGACCTCGTTGATAGGCGTACATGTAAGGTTTGACGAGCATACAGATTGTACGGATGGACCCGGGATTGGCCTAGTCGATATGTAGGAATCTGAGGGGACATGTGAGTGATGTAGGACTGTCAGTTGAGCCCGCTGTGATGCGTGATAGATTGGTTGTTGTGTTGGACCTTAGATGAGCCCGAGTTGATCTAGGATCTAAGGGGAGAGTTATGTGAAATGATCGGGTGTTAGTCCTTAGGTGGGCCCGCGAGAGATGTGGGATCCAAGGGAAAACACATATGTTGATGTTGGGTGTTAGGCCTTAGATGGGCCCGTGTAGATTCGGGATCCAAGGGGAAAACACTCGTAGTATGATTATGATAGTTAGCCGTAGGTAGGCTTGTGTGTGTTAAAGGACCTAAGGGGAAGCACTCATGACTGATATGTACAGTGCTAGGCCTTAGTTGTGCCTATGTGTGTTGAGGGACCCAAGGGTAAGCACTCGTAATTGATATATACAATGCTAGGCCTTTGCTGTGCCCGTATGTATGTTGAGGGACCTAAGGGGATTCACTGGTGACTGTCATGTATAGTGTCAGGCCTTAATGTGCCTGCGTATGTTATTAGTGATAGGGACTTAGATGAGTCTATTTGAGAGATAGAACTTATGGATAGTTTTTAGGTTGGTAATTGAGATACGAGGATGTGTCGCGGGTGAGGCAACGGTCGTAGTTCTAATGTGGAAATGTCAAGTGACAAGAATTGAAAGTACGTAGTTTAAGAGAAGACTTGATGTTATGTGTGATTGGTTGATGCATGCATGTGTTTAAAATATTATAAAACTGCATAGTGTTAGAAATTTCTACTAGGCTGTGTTGCTCTTCCCCTCCTCTATAGGTACCTAAGGTTAGGAGTCTAGTAGTGTGATCCGGAGCTCACGTAGAGGATCTTGGATGGTATTGAGTATGTCTGGGTAGTCAAAACGAGTCGTTTATGTATTATTTTATTGAAAAAATTTTGTAACCCGTTTTTCAATATAAATGTTTTATCTAAAACGTTTTAATTACTTTTCTTTATTTATTTACATAGTCACCTCTGGAGTTCCTGTACATGGGATTCTGGGTTGTAACAGACGTTACGCGAGTGACGCACGCGTAACTGTGAATTACAGAACGAGTGAGATACGACATATGGTTATACGCATGAGATGAGATGCATAGGACACGAGTATACGATACTCATGCGTTACGGGATCTATGAGACATGAGGGGTGTCTGAGAACGTGTTTGTGAGTGATAAGACATATGGGACACGGGTTGTACGTGAATGTACATGATAGAGTTATGAGCTATGCGAGCCACTTGAGGGCACATAAGTGAAGAGGTGGATGAGATACGAGTGAGTCGTATGTAAGTGAGACTGTATGGACTAGTAGTAATTAGTGCACAGCCACAGAATCGGATAACATGAGTATGATAGAGTAACTAGGGTGAGTACGGTATAGACTATGGACATGTGATAGTGTGATCGTGGTATGGCAATGGAAACGGAGGTGCATGTGTACGATAATGGACGTGCATGTGAGGTTTTACGTGAGTATGGATCACGTGGATGGACCCCAGATTATCCTATCTGAGTGTTTGGGAATCCGAGGGGGGCTTGTGATCAATATTAGATAGCCTAGGCTTGTGTGCAGGGATCTAATAGTGATGTGGGTCGCCTAGCCTTGTGTGTAGGGACCAGCAGTCATGGGTCGCCGACCCTTGTGTGCAGGGACCATCAGACATGGGTCGCCTAGCCTTGTGTGCAGGGACCGATCAATCGTGGATCACCTTGCCCGGTGCGTAGGGATATGTATTACATCAGATAGCCTTACTTATACGCAAGTATCCGAGTGATATGAGGACTGACTAGCTGACAGATGGTAATCCGTTGGGACACGGATTGGCTAGTGGGTAAGCATAATGAGATACACAGCGACTGTGTGGAGTATTCGGCGTGAATGCGGAACTCACATGGATGTGTCACACGTATGGCGACGGGCACGATTGAGATCGAGAAATCTTATGATAGTTAAATGAATGTGTACGTGAGGTAGAATATGAATTGATATGTTACGTGAGATTTGAGTGGTGCATGCGTTGTGTTAAAATGTTATAGAACTGTATAGTGTTAAAAATTCCTACAAGGCTATGTTGCTTATCCCTTCCTCCACAGGTACCCGAGGTCAGGAGTCTAGCGGAGGTGATCCGAAGCTCACATAGAGGATCTCGGACAATCATAGGTATGTTTGGATAGGGTGAGTCTGTTATGTATTTATTTTATCGAAAAAAATTTGTAACCCGTATTTTACAGTGTAAATGTTTTTGGTTAAAATGTTTTATTTAATTTTATTTAATTTATTTACATAATCACCCTGGGGTTCATGTATAGGAAATTCCGGGATGTGACAGATCGTGTCTTTCACAGGATTTCTCGTTACTCATGTCAGCATTCTCACTTCTGATATCTCTAGGTGTTGTCACCAAAAACCTTCCCCGATTCGTATCTATGTATGTAGAATTTTGTAAACTGCAGACATAATATTTTGATAGATCCAAAATTGTGAAACAAAGTTTGTGTGGAAGTTTATTAAGAAATTCTTGAACTAAAGAAATCAAAGAAATCATAGAAATTAAATAAATCATAGCGTGAGACTTGATTTACGTGATGAATTTTGAGCGTGAGATTTGAGCAATAGTGTGGTAAGGGGTTGCCTTATGACTGATGATGGACAGGTGGTGGTTAGCTTTTACATAATTTTGTATTTTAGCCAATTCAAGTTGGCAGATGAAAGTAAAATTTTGGAAGCTTCTATCAACTTTTTCCGAACATTTCAGTGTCCGCATCTAAAATTTATAATGAAATTGCCTCTTTATTTTAACCTTAATAGTTATTAACTTTAGTGTTAATGATCGAGATAGATGAAAGTTTTACGATGAATTTGACGGACGTCATGTAAAGTTGAAGGATATCAATAAAATTATACCGTCTTAAGTTATATTTCTAATTCAATGTCATCAAGAACCTGGTTTCGTCCTACTCTGAGAGAGATAAGGGTGACGGATAGCTTCTGAGTTGTAAGGAACAAAACAGATTAATTTACGGAGATATCTTGAACAAATTTGCGAATCTACGGATTAATTTAAGAAATCAAGAATATGCCCCCGTGTCATATGATTGTAGACAATATTGCAGAGCGAATGAAAATCGTTAGCTGCTATATATAAATTGTTGCTTAAAATATTAAAATCAAGATGTGTCTACTGTTTCTTGGGTTTCTTATTGCAAAGATGAGTAATCCTAAACATAGGAAACGACGGCACCTTCTCCATCTTTCCTTTCTGATTTCTTTGGAACGGAAGGTTCTTGATCAATGCGACCATACATATGGCGATTATATATTGTCATGTAAACGTTTTGCGAACCAGAAATATCTTCCGAGCATAAGTAGTTGATTACATAATGATAGGTTGCAGGCTATTACATGTACACCATCCGAAAAGATAGAGCTCAACCGCCTGAAAAATACTGGATGATAAGGGATTCAACCAGGCCCCAACCTGTCCCATCTGAGGCAAGTTAATTTCACTGTTTAAGCATGCATGAGGTTTTAAATGTGTCATATTTAAAATTTACAGTTTTGGAGGGAAAGCAATTTAGTTGAATCTGACGGGACGTCATGTTGCTGGTGTGGTCTATCTCAATATTAATATTTTTGAAAGTGTTAGATGGCAAGTAAAACAAGAGTTTATATAATTTTAGAACAAAAATCATCACCTTCCCTCAGGTTTGAAGTATCACATTCTAACTTCTCTTGTTGTAGTACCCTATGATTGCAGTAAACGCATAAAATATTTTCACGTTAACATTTCCATGAGGTCTCTATCATTAAACTCACGTAGTATGCTATAAAGCATTATTTATTAAACTCATTTAGATTAGTTTAGCTATTTACTCTCCATTTCTATCGTTTCATCATACGTTTCTTTATATCTTTTGTAACCTCGAAACCTACTTGCAAGGTGACAACATGTGTATACGTTTTGTTATTAATTGTTGTTAGTCACTTCTTCAATTACCATAGCTCGTCATTTTTACGTACTTATTTCGTCATTCATTCATAGTTATATACGCCGTGCATGATAGGCTTTATTCCTTTCGATACCTTATTCTTTTATTCCCAGGATAGGGAATGAAATGTCCACAAACTACACTGCATTAATATGGAGGAAAGCAAGAAATTGCTATCAAAGCTTAAGAGCTAACCAAGCCACTTCACTTTATGCATTCACTGGCTTTGACACCCGCCCAACATCCGGAGCACCGGTTAAGTGATGCAGAGGGCTTCCTTCATGTTTTCCTTTTTCTTTCATGATCGTTCTTGGTGGATTCTTGGTCTCAAAGAGAAAAGGGAAAAAAGAAATTGGCGACGTTTAGTATACAATATGGTAAGATGATTTTCTATACTCTGGTTTAATTCTCTTGGCTAGGCTGCATTGGTCTTTATTTTCATCAGAAACTGGTTTCTTAGTTTGATATTTAGTAAATAAATTAAAAGAGTTAAATTCATTTCGCGTCCACAAAAGAAAAAGAAGAAAGAGAAAAATACAAAATATTTTTCCAACTTCAGTAAATCAAATGAGAGAACATTTTTTTAACTTGTGTTTGTTAATATAAATCATAAAATACAACTTATATCTTACAATAATAGCATGTGTTGCAAAATACTTAATTCAACAATATTGTAAACTTTGTTATTTTCTATGCAAAATACATAATATTTATATACTATGCTTTAAGTAACCACAATATTGTAAACTTCGTTATTTTCTATGCAAAATACATAATATTTATACTATGCTTTTTTACTATTCAACTTGTGTTTAATTTGTTCTTTGATTCATTAGCAGTCAAATGAGAAGACACAAAAATGATGTCCTCTGATTAATATTACGTGCTAGCTTGTTGTAGGGCTTATAAGTCATAACTCATTTTCTCCATCTTAAATTATAATGTAATAGCATTTGAGCATAATGGGATAGACTATGAAATACGAGTGATGCTCAATAATCTTCGCCTAATTAAAAACTAAAAATATGGTAGATTTGTAATTAAAAGATACACGAAAGGTTGACGGGAATATTAATATTAAGCACTTTGGCATTGATTCAGGAAGGAATCTCTAATTATTTTTTACACAAAATTATTTAAAATAAAAAAACGCCTTATATAAATCGTAAGTTGGGGATCGAATGTCAGAATAATTCAAAGCAATAGAATATTTTTAATTATTGACTTCACAATTATTTATTGTGACCAACTATAGGAATATGGGCTTTGCTGTTACATGTAGGTGTTGGAAATTAAACCAAGCATATTTTTAGATTAGAAGTCTAACTTATTAGATAAATCCATGTTAAATTGAATATGAATTTAGTGAGTTATAATTATATTTAAATTAGGCTTAGTTATTTTGTTTGTTTAATATTACTAAGTATCATTAGTTGGGTGGAATTAGGGTATGTCCATTATATAAGCTTTTGTATTTCATTAATGTTAATTAAGAAGAATTAAAGGAATAATATTTCCTCTTCAAATATTATCTTTTTTTCTTGTATTGCTTGAGCTGGAGTATTTCTTTTTATTTTCCTACAATTGATATAAGAGCCAGTTGATTCAAGGAGTCAAAGATGGTTAGGAAGCCATTAAAATATTGCGTGAGCATTGCACAGATATAAATTTGCAAGGATATCTACAAAAATAATTTCCCTTTTTATAATTTTCTAAGTTTGATAGAGATAATTTTCAACTTTGGAGAGTTCAGATTCAACTCTTGTTGAATATGAAGACATATGGGAGATCTTAGATCAAGGAATTGACGTACCAGTGGATCAAGCAAAATTAACACCAAAACAAAGAGAAAGTTTGACAGATGATCGAGACAAGGATTTAAAAGCTCGATTAGTAAAACTTCATATTTTTTAGAAAGTTGCTCATGCACATCAGCTAACGAGGTATGTGATTTTCTTATGAACACCTATAATGGTGTTAGGAAAGAAAAAATTAAGTCTCAGATTGAGTCTCAAATATGTGTTGATTCAAGTTAGGAGGCACATAAAGAAGTGTCCCAAATACATCTTGAATCAATTTCGGGAGTAGAAGATGATCTTGAAACTTCAAAGAATTCGATTAGGATTGTTAATATTGTGGCAATTGCCAATGCCAATACAGTTCAAGGTAGTCAAGTCTAACAACTACCAATCACTGTTTATCACTGTCAATATTCTTCATTGTCGTTGCAACCAAAATTTCGACAGACAAGTGGATTCTCATCTCCACCACCGTCTGATAGATTAGGTAGTCATTTAAAGTTTCCCAAAATATTTTTTTCCAAAAATAGCATCAAAATCTGGCAAGTGAGACGACACCACCAAGCCAGATCAATTCAGAATCGTCCAATATTATACAAAACCTAACAAAGTTTTCTAGGTTTTGTAGCCAAACAATTGTATGTTGGAGATTGTTGATAGAAATTATCACTGCCTCCCAGAATTTATGTTTGTGATAATAGGCTCCTATATAATATCAATTTGGTCCCATTGTTTGCAAAATATTTTCTGGTGGGTACAACAAGTATAATGAAAAGGCCAATGCAGTTTGGGAAGCCATTCATAAAAGAATGGATGCAAGGAATAAATATCGAAGAGGAGCGAGTTGAAGTAAAAGATCGAGACGAATAACAATTAAAAAAATGGAGAGCATCCATTGTTATAATTATCATGTTTTGCGAGGAAACCATACATTGATTTTATGATATGATTAGAGCTTATTTTATAGGGGAATGTTGAAAATTAAACCAACCATATTTGTTAGACTAGAAGTTTAACTTATTAAAAAAATCCAAGCTAAGTTGAATATGGATTTAGTGAGTTCTAATTAGATTTGAATAAGACTTAGCTATTTAATTTGTTTTAATATTACTAAGTTTCGTTAGTTGAGTGAAATTAGGATATGTTCACTATATAAACTTTTGTATCTTATTAATTTTAATTAAGGAGAATGAAAGTGGTAGTATTTGTTCTTCAAATACTATCTTTTTTTTTTTTTTTTTTTGTGCTTGAGCTGGAGTGTTTCTTTTTATTTTTCTACCGGAGGCATAGTTACATAGCATTTTTTATACGTTAAAATTCACATCAAATCTCAATAAACTTGAACATTTAGGATCCAAACTCTATGTTTATTAATAATTTTTTCAGTGCCTTCGTAGAATTTTGGTTAAAAGGGGAGCGAAAGGGTAGAGAAGACGACTTTGATGCATGGTCATACATTGGGTTGACTTTCAAAGAATAAAAGAATTGTGATCTTCATCAGGTATGTCTATAATTATTTTTAGTTTTATATTTATACTTAGACGTTGTGTTCATGATTGATAACAATTTAGTTTCGTTATATTTTAGATCTTTATAGAAAATCCTTTTTCAAATAAAACCGAAAACTTTTTTTTTTTTTATAGGCAAGAAACACAAGTTTTGAAGTAATATCAATCTTCTCAACCACACAATTCATTGAATGGACAACGAATAAACTTTTTCTTTATGGAAAACGAATAAATTTATCGCCTTTAATCCTGCAATTATATATACTTTATTCCAAGAATAACTTTACAATATCGTTAATGAACAAAACAATTAATTGTGAGATCAAGAAGACATGAACCATGAAAAAAGTTATTCTTGGGTTAGCGAGTAAAAGGATATTATCAGAAACCTACCAAAATTTAGATCAATAATATAAAAGAACCACGAGTTTCGAAATGTACTGACGAAATGCATTCTGTTATTTATTTTTTTATTACCTGTTACTGTTAAAAGTCTATATTAAAATATTTTGTGTTGAAATCTTTTTGAAAGACCCCCGACCTATTATCATAGTGATGATAGCCAACACTACTCACTATGCCACTATTACTGAAGTGGGTGACGGTGGATAAAATGATTGGTATTGTTTGATTTATTGGACATTTTACCCCTTAACTGGATTTTTTTGAAATTTGATTTTTTTTTTCAAAAATTTAGACATTATTATCTATCGTATACTTAATACTGTAAATTGAATATTGTTGAATACTATTTAACATTCAACAAATACTGTCGGATGCATCCTACGTTATCTAAAATATATTGTTGAATATATCAGTACTGCTTATCATTAGAAAAATGATTACAACATCAAAATTTTCAAAAAACGGATAATTTTAAATGCCTTCTTTAATTTTGACCCATTTCTATAATTATTTCTTATATGTACAACCATATAAATGGCACCAAATGTAGTAGGCAGGTTTTGACAATGTGATGTTGAGAAAAATCTGGTCAACAGATGTCTCTCAGCCTCCGGCAACTAATCTTATGAATCTTCTTTGGTCATATTATCCATATATGTTTTTTACTATTATCTCCTTTATTGAAAATATTCCTTACATTAACTTGGGAGTAGTAACAAGCTTCGTCAATTACTATAGTATGATTTGCATATACTCTGTTAGATTGTGACCCGATCAATTATTTTGTTCTATATTCTAATCATGTTAGTTTTATAACATAGTCGCAATGAAACCGATATCTAGGGTTTACTATTTTATGTGAAATTATTGTTCAAAACTATTGTGCAATAAACGAGAATCAAAGGAAAAAAGAGAAAGAACACACAACGAATTATAGTAGTTCTGCTATAAGCTTTCGTCCACTGTGACGACAAAATAATTCACTATATGAAATTAGGGTTACATCAATAAGTATATATAATATACCGTAGTTCCTAAAATATCTTAAAGCCTCTTGAAAAGTAGTAAGGTCTTCGCTACTAGTAACAAGTGTATAAGCAACCAAATCTTCAAAACCATACCTCACTGATGGTCTGATAGTGCGCCTAGGTCTCCCTGTAATTGTACGCTAATGTTGTTGATCATCTGAGCTAGAAGCTTATGTATTCTGATTATTCATCTCCTCAACTACTTTCTCTAACTTACACTAAATCATTTTGTTTTTATTACAATCTGTTGGCTTCTACTTCTTGTCTTCCTGAGTTATGGCGATCAGGAACCCCTTATACAAGAATCCTGAGGACCATTGAGTAAATGAATAAAATAAAAGCAATTAAAACGTTTAATAATAAAATATTTATACTGAAAAATACGGTTACAAAATTTTTCTTTAATAAATACATAGAAATGACTCACTCTGACTACCTAAATATACCCAATACCATCCGAGATCCTCTACGTGCACTTCGAATCACACCATTAGACTCCTAACCTCAAGTACTTGTGGAGGAAGGGATAAATAACACAGCCTAGTAGGAATTTCTAACACTATACAGTTCTATATCATTTTAATCAAATGTATGCATCACACAATCACATACAACACAACAAGTCATCTCTCTTACTCACGTATATACGAACTTCGTCACTTGACATTTTTCACATTACAAATACGACCGTCGCCTCACCTGCGACGCGTCCATGCAACTAACCATCGACCTCTAACTCTCTATAAATCTTGTCTCTCTAATATACTCATCTAAGTCCCTACCACTAATAACATACGCGGGCACAACTAAGGCCTGACACTGTAAAATATGCCTGTCATCAGTGAATCCCCTTAGGCCCCTTAACATATATCCGGGCACAACTAAGGCCTGACATTGTATATGACTATCACCAGTGAATCCCCTTCGGTCCCTCAATACATACACGGGCACAACTAAGGCCTGACACTGTACAAATTCGTCACAGTGAATCTCTTTAGGTCTCTCATCATATACATAGACACAACTAAGACCTAACACTATACATATCCGTCACAGTGAATCCCTTTAGGTCCTTGACCAACACAAGCCTATTAATGACTAACTATCATAAACCACGTGTTTTCCCTTGGGTCCCATGATCATTGTGGGCCCACCCAAGGCCTAACACCTCAAACCATATCACATGACTCTCCCCTTAGATCCCAGATCTATTCGGGCCCATCTAAGGTCCAACACATAACTGATTTATCTCGTATCGCAATGAGCTCATAGATCCATCTCATATCAGGCTGACTCTATCATGCTATACTGTATTGCAGCGGGCTCAACTATCAGTCCTATCTCAATGGACTCTACGATCCATCCCGTTTCACAACGGGCGCATTTAATAATCCCATATCTCACTAGACGACTGTATATCAGCCGGTCAATTCGCACATCACTGGTACGTCCCCTCGGATCCCTATATATATATATATATATATATATATATATATATATATATATATATATATATATATCAGT
>JANLJB010003988.1:0-35199 GCA_026212285.1 Bursera cuneata
AATTAATAGCACTTAAAGTGTAAAAATGATATTTAAACTCATAATAAATGTACACTTTTAAGTGCTTATCAATGATAATTCAAAGAAAGAATTTGAACTCAATTTGAAGTTGAACTAATTATTAAGGAAATTTATATGATCTTCTGCCTCTCGTCAAAGTTTTGATTATGCTGATGATGAATGTCAACTAGAGCTTTTAACAATAAATATGATTAAAGCCATGACGTAAGCTTGATATAGCTAATTATATTCTCCTGTTTCTGGGGCAACACTTCACGTCATATAATATTACATCTTACAATTCGAGATCAAGATGGTAAAAGTTGTGGATTGAAATTCCTAAAACCTCTCTAAGCATGACTCTAAAGATCATTAATTATCCAAGTAGTCCATTCAATTTCAAAGAACCAAAGTTGGCAACTTAATCGGCATCCAAAAATTTCTTCATGTGTGATGCATGCGTGCATATCCAGAATGTGTATTGTACTTTCTTCTCAAAATTCAAAGCTTAGCACATATGGAACTGGGATCAAATCAATGCTTCTCTTCAACTTGAAAAGTTAGGAAGATAAAAGAACATTCACGTGATCGTACCATTGGTCTCCTATTCAACATATATGGCTAAGCCGAATACAAATTTAACAAGATACTCACTTGTAGCCATTTATATATTATATTGAATCATCATTCATTCAAGTTTGATCGATAGCTACCGCTGACTTTATAATTTCTTCTCTCTGCCGGTAGTAGCGTACGTGTATCTGATCGATTAAGCAAATTCATGAACATTGATCGGGGGTTTAATTTATATCCAAAAGCACATCGACTTTGGAGAGACTAGTGTAGTTTGTTGCGAGGAGCTAGCTTAATTACTACTTTGACAACTTCCATATTTAGACTCAAAAGGAAAAATGAAGAAAAATAAGTGTTTTAAAAGTGAAAGGTCATGGTTGCAAGTAAACAAATTATCCTAAATCTTATCCTACATAATGTGTCTAAACATGAAAGAAGGGGCAATTGCCCCTCCTGGAATTCAATTTTTTTTTTAATGAGTATAACAAATACCGCTAAATTTTAATCAAAATACCCTTAAATTTTTATTATTTTACAAAAACTATCCCTAAATATTTAAAATTTTATAAAATTTTATGAATATTTTAGTGTTTATTTTTAGAAAAAAAATTTAAATTTTTATCATTATTTTATTGCTCCGTCTTGATTGAAATTCTAGCTACGTCCCTATGTCCAAGTGATGTAGCATTATTATATCACTTACCACATAATTTTTGGGATTGTTGCTCGTTTCCTAATTCAAGTTGAATTCTACAAGACGTTAAAAAAGTAGAAGAAATATGGAAATAGAGTTGTTTAATAAATAGGAGTTTTAATCCTATTAGAATTAGAAGATCCCCACATAGACCTATAAATATAGGGGTTGAGAATCAATTCTAATATGAGAGATATATGAGAGAGATTTGAGAGAGAGACTAGACATAGGAGATAAACATCCTTGTATAGGCAAGGATGTGTGAAGAATAAAGAAAGAGATGTAAACGACACCAGGATGGAGCAGGTAAAACAGGGAATAGTTTCAGGGCTTTCCAATATTAGGTATCCGGTAAAATACCAGGTTTGGTGTGTGATCTCTTGTACTCTTGTATAATTATGGTATAGTAGATTTATCTCCTCATCCGTGGATGTAGGCTATTGATACCAAACCACATTAAATATTGTGTCTCTTTGTGTGATGTGATTTATTTTTCACTTGGTAGCAATCTTGATGTTGAATATGTTTCCGCATAATTTCTACAAATAGTATCAGAGCTCCAAGTTGAGAACTAGGAAAATATTATTTTTCAAGATTGAGTATACACAAAAGAGATGGACTACAACAATTACAAGTTGTAGGTGAAGTTATTCTCATTTAATAATTTTGGTAAAGTTTTCATGATAGTACAGTAGTACTATTCACCGGTGCATACTGTTCACATAGATTACTGTTCATACGAGTATTGTTCACATAGATTACTATTCATCAGATACTGTTTATATGACATTGTTCACGTGATTTGATCTTTAGATGGAATACTCACCAAGGTGGAGATTGTTGGGATTGAGACTCGTTTCCTAATTCAAATTGAATTCTACAAGACGTAGGAAAAGTAGAATAAATAAAGAAATAGAGTTGTTTAATAAATAGGAATTTTAATCCTATTAGAATTAGAAGATCCCTACATAGACCTATAAATATAGGGGTTGAGAATCAATTCTAGTATGAGAGATATATGAGAGAGATTTGAGAGAGAGATTAGATATAGGAGATAAACATCCTTGTATGGGCAAAGATGTGGGAAGAGTAAAGAAAGAGATGTAAACGATACCAGGATAGAGCAGGTGAAACGGGGAATAGTTTCAGAGCTCTCCAATAGTAGGTATCGGGTAGAATACAAGGTTTGATGTATGATCTCTTATACTCTTGTATAATTATGATCTAGTGGATTTATCTCCTCATCCGTAGATATAAGCTATTGATACTGAACCAAGTTAAATATTGTGTCTCTTTATATGATGTGATTTATTTTTCACTTGTTAGCAATCTTGATGTTGAATATGTTTCCGTATAATTTCTACACCACATAATTCCATCATCCATTTAATGAAAGTCATACCTTTAGGATGCTGTGAAACTAATTATTTGTTTGTTACATTACTAGTGTATAAAATTCGACTCCTAGAGATAGATTGTTGGCGAGGGTAGACCTTTGTGGACTTGACTTACAAAACAAATAATACAATCAAGGGTTTTGTCAACGTGCTGACATTAACTCTTCAATGCTCAAGTCAAAACTTTGGCTCACCAAAATTTTCTAGAAAGATAAGCTCTCAAATAAGAAAATCTAGAGAAAAAGTAGACAATCAAGAGTGCATTTACCTAAACCTTCTTAATAACTGCTTTTCTTGGCTCATGACCACCGTACTTTTAGTGCATAGTGTTGTTGTGATGACCCTTATATTTGTGATTTTTCCTTGAGTGTTTTCCACTCTGTAATCCATGTCTTCTACCACGTTCATTGTTGTTGACAACATTAATGTTCATTTTGGGAGCAGTGCGCTGAACTAGTTGGACACTATTGGAGATTCTTCAGTAAAAACTCATTATTTTTCTCCACAACCATGAGGTAAGAAATCAATTTTAAATACTTTTGAAATTGATACTCTTGATAATACTGCTATAATAGCAAATTTCAGGCGTGGAAAGTTGATAGTGCCTTGTTGATCAAGTTCATTTCATTTACTTCTTCTCTGCACAATTTCATCATTGATGTGATCTCAAATAGGTTGAGCTGTAGGTGAAAACCGATTTTTAGTCTTGGAATCTCATGTTGCTCCAGTTGTGTTATGCTTGTGGAAGAAATACATCTCATAAAAGGTTCAATCTTTCTTCTAAATTCTTCAAGAGAATCAACATGTTATCAATTGTACGAAACGTACTGGGGTCTTCAGATTTTTCTATAAATAGCCTAAGAAGAAGAAACGCCATGCTTTCGCCTTGTCTTGCAGGATGCTTGAATTCCTTCATTGATCGTTAACTCTAGATGTGTTGCTATTGTAGATTCATTGATCCTAACACATTTTTCCCACTAGAGATATTTCTTTACATCCTCGTCAAGGGCACTAATTAAATTGAAGGTTTGCCACGTTTAACGTCCTCTAGATACTTTTCAAAATACTTTTCGTCTTCCTTCCTTACACTACTAGAAAAACAGTTAATGATAATGTTTATTTAAAATGGACTTAATCATCTTTCATTTCTAAGTTGAAGCACCTGAAAATCAATTTTATACGATTGTTGATGATTTTTCAAAGTTGGCTGCACAATCTTGAAAAATCTTATCCATATAGTGACAGTAGTGTATTTTGTGAAAACTGCACTTACTAAGAGTTTTTTTGCTAAACTAAACTTTTGGTTCAATTTTAGACTAAGCTTTAATTCCCAAGTAGTTTCACGAAACTTGGCCTTGTGTACAAACTTTAGTGAATTTTCAAAATTGAATGTTGGCTGCTAAATTGTGTTGATTTAGATAGAATTTATTGTGTTAAAACATGAAAGTTAATTTCTGTAGACTTGGGAATGAGTAGTTTGTGTCTAAGGATTGTATTGAAATGGAGGTGTGGACCTTGGATGGGCCGTTGTGATATGGGTTCAAGGGAAACACGAGCATGGAGGTTCTAGTGGTCTTGAAGGGACCGCTATGATAGAGGTCCAAGGAAAACACTAGAATGAAAAATTTAATTACTATATATAAATTGTAAACTTGTTCTTGAATTTCATGTATAACTCAAGCTATTAGGACTTTATTTTTTTGACTTAAATTTACGCACTATTTGATAGTCATTTATTTTTTTAATCTAATGGTGTAAAGACTTTTTAAGTTGGCATGGAAAAAACTTGCTAAGTTGATATGGAAAAAATTATCTTTTAACTTCTCTTTCCCATGCATATATATATATATACACACACGATAGGCTATTGTGACTTAAGGAAAGAAAAAGTTAAAAAGATAGTATTTTTATACCAATTCAGCAACTCTTTCTATTCGTTAGATTAGAAAAAAAATGAATGGGTATGAAACAATGTCAAAATTTTAAGTCAAAATTTGAGTTAGTTTTAGTTAAAGAGCTTGCAAGAGAGATTGAAAGAGATGGAAAATAAGAGGTGATTTTTCTTTGTATTCATTATGTCCAAGTTACAAAGATAGAGGGGGCTATTTATAATGGTTTTGCCACCTAATGAATCAATCAAAATTGTCTTTACAAGAACAAATAAGAAGTGGCCAAACATTTGACCGATAAAATTGAGCCACCAAAAAAGTTAATGACACATATTTAGCTCATTTGGTGAAAAGTGATGGTAAATCCACCAAACAAATTTACAATAGTTTTTAAATATCTCCTATATGGTGTATCTTAATCACATTTTTATACCAAACCCTTTTAATTAATTTATAACGACAAAACCGAATATATATATATATATATATAATGAATGAATATAAAGGGCAACCAGACAAAAGAAAGAGAATAAAAACTACACTACAGACAATGAGAAAAACTAATAAACAAGAGACAGAAGAGATTGAATTGATCGATGAAACAAAAATGTATACATTAGTCAATAGAACATCCAAATTGAAGTGATGAGATTCTCATCATGATAGTTGATGTGGTACCACTAAGGAGATGAAGCTAAAGCTCTCTCTCTGATCATATATATCCATTAGAATCATGGATGCCTTTATAATGGCTTTCAACATCATGACTAACAATATCGACTCCCCAATAACACTATTATCATCATCTTCTAAAGTAATTAACCTACTTTTAAAATATCTTCTCAGGCTGCATAGATAATCTTCTTCACCATGATCATCAGCTAGTAAATGTGGAGGTGGCTTCAAGTCCCCTCGCTCCCATTCTTCCACATCCATACCCCATTCAACGTAATGTACGCCTGCCATTGCTTAAGCTTCTACGGATATCGACATGATCGATGATGCTTCAGAGAAAAACAGCTTAATCTGCAAATTTGGGAACAATTCACTCTCAGAGTTGCACTGCTTGAACCACAAATTCATGTATATGTACATAGAAGCTAGCCAGATTAGCTTCCTTCTCGAAAATCACGGGTAATTCATTGATAATTAAAATTTTCTTTTTGAATATATATTTAACACAAGTTAACGTACAGATCATATATGCTTAATTAAAACTTGCAAATTACAGATAAAATAATAATAAGGAAAAAGAAAATGAATCCCTTGAAGTTAGATTGCATGCTGATTGATGTTGCATTGATTAAAGCCATTATGCACGCAAGTTCCTTCCTCTTACTACGTATATATATATATATAGCTTGAAAGAAATTTTTGAGTAGCTATAGGCCGGACTAACATATATACCAACTACATTATCCATTCCTATATTCAATAAAATAACAAGTGTAAATCAATTAAAATCGGCATTATATTTACTAATAATTTCATTAATTCCATCATCTTACTTGAGTGTTTGATATATTATCTAATTTATAAAGCAAGACGGATAATATATGTGAAGTTTAATATATTAACTTCTGAGTTCTAACTTCTAGGTCTGGAATGTCACAAATTAATTTACATCTTTTCGGAACAACACCTCTTCATATGAGTCTTGAGTCTTCTGTTAATCAAACTGTACCCAGATTATATCAGACTATGGCCTATGGGGATCTGGACCCAAACTCTTAATGTCAGCATCACATGTCCTCATGTGAGAGTGAGACACATATCCCAACAACATATATATACAATTTGTCCAATGTCCAACTCAAGGATTTGGCCTAATACCATGAAGTTTCCTCGACTCTCTAATTTGATATTATATATAACACCTTGATTCTTGCGATCATTAGGCCAATTTAATTAAAAGTAATGTTATATCAATTGACAAGTGGTTTGGTTTTACTTTTTAATTAGTTATGACGCCCAATGTGATCATATACATGTCTATGTATTTGAGAACTGATTGTGCAATCTTATTTCGTCCTATCTTGGCCTTTATGCCTCTAGAAAAGTCTCAGATTTTCTTTTCTAGACATCTCTCCATATATGAATATGAAGGACAAGCAAAATGTTGCTGTTCAATAGAAAAGATAACCCAACACCCTAGGTAGCTAATAAATTAGATCAGCTGTTTCTCATCCATAGAGAAGGCTTGAAGCGCATCACAGGACACCAAACCAAAACATATTTTGCTTGGACAGAAGGGAGATTTTATTTTTAAGAAAGATTCATTCATTAATTAGCAGAATCCAAAACATGCATCCTTTCCTCGGAAATTATATGCACAAATACATAGCTAAGCTAACTGGAATGGGATAATTAAACAAGATGACGATCCATCTTAAATATTTATTACAACTTCACAAACAAAACACAAAAAAGAGATTAATTAGTAGATCTTGTTACAACAAATCAAAGTCACAACTACAAGGAGCCTCCAACTCCATTCCAAGCAGGCCCCAAAACGTCTTGCAAACAGCAATTCTCCATCGAACGAAAGTCGTCAAGCAAGCCCTGAAAGATCCCACCATCCTCCATCAACCCATTATTATCTCTCTTCTCCTCCTCTTCATCCTCCTCTTCGTCCTCCTTAACCTCCACCTCCGGCTCCGGCATATGCCCTTCAAACAACGCCAAGTGTCCAAATAACTTATCCTTTCTAGAAAAACTAGTCCCGCACGAGCACCTCCACCTGCTATCCCCACAGTGCTTGTAGTGACTCTTCAAATCCGACAACACCGAGAAGCTCTTCTTTTGACATCTCTCACACGTGTACATCTTCGGACAATGACTCCTCTTGAAGTGGTTCTTCACACAAATAACTGACTTCAAAGCTCGAAACTTTTTGTGATTCTTGTTACGGTTACACCCCTGGTACGGACAAGAGAATCTCCTCTTCCTTGTTTGATCATCTTCCTGATTCGCCTTCTCTGGTTTCGCCAAAGCTTCGGGTGTCTTGAACTCGTTCCCGTGCGCTCGCATGTGCATACGCAAATTCGCATCCCGCTTGAACCCTTTACCGCAAATCTCACAGAAGTGGATGTGCTCCGCCAGCAGCTCCACCACGTCGATTTCCACCAATTCGTAATCCGATTCAGATTCCCACTCCCTCATGAAACCGGTTTCCAGGGGAGGCTGTTTTTGTAATTGTGGTGGTGCTGGTGGTTGTGGGTGGGAGCAGGCAAGGAGGGCGGCGCCGTTAAGGATGATTTGGTGGATGGCTGAGGTGATTTCGGAGGAGACCAAGTCCATCTGATGTTGGGAAATGAGAGTGTAGGAATTGATTGATTCGGACAGGAAAGCCTGCAGAGATTCCATTCTTGTTCTGACGGCGGAGAGGTTCCTGAGCGGAGTGCTGGGATCGGAGTTTCCGATGGGATATTCTGGCGGATCCTCAGGAGGTTTGGGGGTGAGATTTGACATCGTAAACGCAAAAGCAGAGCAGAGAGAGGGCCGACTGCCGAGACAAGCGACTTATTTGGGTTGGGTTCCCGTCTTCGCTTCTCTGTTTTGATAGGCTTGTGTTGACTGAATCACTACACGTGGCTCTAATAGAAAGCGGATCAGTAGTTGGCTTACTTGGCGGCTGTGTGCCATGGATACACAGTAGCCGTTCCATTAGGTAAATGAAGTTGCTCCAATGGGCTTGGACTTGGACTTGTCCCACCACTTCCACCAACATGTTCTCCACGCTACATTTTGGTTTAAAAAAAAATAAAAATAAAAATAAAGATGATAATATTATTTTTTAAATAATAATATGTACACCTTAAATATAGATCATAATTAATTTATATATATATATATATATATATATATTACACAAGTATTATACATATTTTATAAATTACTATTTCACCCATTTAAATATTTTTAACTCTCATATGTTATTTATTTTTCTTAATATTTATCTATATTTGAGGTATTTCCGAACAATAAAATAAAGATGGTAATATTATTTGGCCTATCTTCGCGGATGTTTACATAATTTTTCGATTATTTATAACATCAAAATTATAATATTTGGGATCTAATTCAATTTTTTTAAGTAATTAAAGAAAAAGGATATTTTAAAACATGAGTTGCATTGAATGATATAAAAACTTGGTCCACCTAAGTAATATTTTAAAAGGATAGGTAAATGTGGTTGTGATGCATATTCATTGCTCTTATTTATGGTATCTCATCTCTAGATGCCACTTTTATTTTTCAATTATAATAATAACGGGTAGTCCTATGAGATAAATGAGACAACATAAAAAATGATGTTTATGCACCAAGACCACTTTTAAATCATTGGTGTATTTTATAAGTTCGTGATGATCTCTTACCGGAGTTCTCCTAAATTTTAATATTTATAATTAATTCCTTTTTAATATATTTTTTTATTAATCATCAATCACATTCTAACATTTCACTTTTATAAAATTGGGTTTTTAAAGTTTTTTTTTAAATGTTTTAAATAAACTAAGCAAATATAGGTATTGTTACTGGGAATTATTTCCATTGAAAGGCAAGGCAGACGCTTGCATCTTTCATAACCTTCATTTGTAAGTAAAAATCTAAAGTAAATGAGTAGGGGAAAGTGGATGGGCTTGACAAACTCAAAGTGCAAGGCTGCTGGGTCTGAGACTGAGTGGGGTATATTTTATTCACTATTTGACGAATCAAATGATGCAAATGTCCCCCAAATGGAAGTAACTTTGTAGCTGACGTGTGGGATTACGATAATCACAACGACTTTTCAAAATCTATTTTCATCTCCATTTCTATTTCGTTATGTATACTTGTTCCAAACGGATGTTGAGAGTTGAGTGTACAAGTTTTCGTCTATAATTTAATTTAATTACCCTTTAAACTTATACTTGTACAATATGTTGTTAGAAAATTTTCACAAAATAACATAAATTTGTACCTAGACATGATGTAGTGCCTTTCATGGTAGAGACTAGAAAATAATTTCATCATTTTATTATGGGTTCGGAGTAATTTCATCTTTGTCTCTTACCAATTGTGTAATATAAAGAATAGACTTGACATGCATTGATAATCACTACACTAGTCTAGTACTAAACTATAGCATATTTTCTTAGTTGGTGGGCTGTCAATATAAGGTTCAGTGCCGGCTTTCTTATGGAATATCAACAACACAGCTTTACAGAACATGTAAGGAGAGGTTTGGACTGCTTCGGCCAACCACAATTTGTCTTCTTCAACATGTGTCATGACATGATCTGGTGTGAAATTCAGTTGAGTGTGCTTGCAGCTACATCTTCTTAACACGCGATACCCATTATTTCGGGATATTTCTCTGACCCTCATGTAAATTTTGAGAAAATATTTAAATACAAACTTACGTTGAACTAACATTTTTTCCTCAAAAACTAACACTTATCCCTAAAAAGTCGAATGGTTATCTAAGGAATCAGAGAAATACCTCACATTATTACTTAGGTATAATATAGAATGGCCTGAAAGGGTATAAATTATAGTATTCTAGACCGGAGTGAGTAAGTTGTAGAATTCAAGACACAATATTCATAATATTGATTCAAGATGAAAAGTGTACTAATTAATAATTTAATGGTGTGAATTATGCTCATTGATATTGATTAAGATACTAATTATACACTTAAAATCGATTAATAGTAATCTTTTATTGTTAAGCTTAATTATATTTTAAATATCATATATTTTGCTTAATTTGATGATATTTGTGTTTGGTATTAGATAGAATCAAATATGATACAAAAAGATGCAATTAAGGGAATGAAGTGTAAAATAAAAAAATTATAGTGACATTTTAAAATATTTATAAACATAAAGGATTTATTTAATATTTATCAATCATTTCAT
This sequence comes from Bursera cuneata, assembly GCA_026212285.1. Classification (NCBI taxonomy): domain Eukaryota; kingdom Viridiplantae; phylum Streptophyta; class Magnoliopsida; order Sapindales; family Burseraceae; genus Bursera; species Bursera cuneata. The sequence goes on from JANLJB010003988.1 coordinate 10,458, forward strand.
CATTATTTAACATCACATTCTCTTTCTTCCAGTGGCTCTCCTGCCGGTCTCTTTCTTTCATTTCTTTGTAATAGAAAGAAGGCTTAACTTTCATTTTTCTCTTCTTTTTTTTTTTCTTTTTTATGGTATTTTTATTTATTATCTTTAGATTAAATTTACATGCTTTCTAGATTAGGTTTATTATTTATTTAGTTGTTTTAAGTTTGTAAATATTTTTAATAGTTTAATGATAATGGATTTGTTATTAAAATAACTCAAATGCTTTGAATTTTTTTAATTACTTTGTTTTTTCAATTCTTGTAAGAATTTGAGTTGTTTCGTTAGATTTGTGTTTATTTACGTTCTTTTATTTTAGTGTTATCTTATAATTTCAGGATTAGGATTTTATTAGTTTAAAAATGTTTAGTTAATAAGCATATCTAAGACTTGATTCTTACTTGCTTTAGTGTAGATTTTATATGTTTTATTATAATTTAATATTGGATCTGTTTGATTATCTAATTATGGTTGGCTAGTTAGTTTAATCATAGATTATGAGTGTAGCCTAAGTATAATTAGTGTTGTCTTATCAATGCTTATGTGAAATTAATGTTGAATCTTACTTGTCGGTATGTTGGATTGCATAATAACACCTTGGTGTGCTAATTATTCTACCTTGATCCGTTGTAGACGTTTAGACATATAAGATGTTTAGATTGAATTAGTTCCATAGTTGATATTGATAGTTTGGCATGAATACGTAGGATGTATGTTATTTAAACTCGAATTAGGTATTGAATGAATTATCTCCCAATTACTAAGTTGAGTTAGGAGTTGTGTAATTTGGGTCTAGCATAAATAAATAATATTGATTTATGTGATGGTGAAGCCGTAACCTAAGTGTTTGATGATTTGTCTCGTCGAACTTCAATTATTAAGTTGTTTAATTTCTTTCCATATCTTTACTTTTTGTCAGTTAATTAGTTGTTTTGAATCATTTCTTACCTTATTTCATTGCTTTGATTTAGTTTTAAGTAATTTAATTTTAGTTTAAACACCAACTATATTTTACTTTTAATAATTTTACATATTCTTTTAACTGCTTGTGAATAGATTAATTAATTCTTTTAAATATAATAAACCAAATTAGCATAGTTTAATTAGGAGTAAAATGATTTTAATCAATATTTACTAATTAACTACCTAGTATTTATTCCTGTAGAGATTAACCTTGGACTCACCTATGTATTATAATTTAACAGCTCTTATATTTGAGAGCTATAATTGAATCAGATTATACATAAGATTGGTACAATCACTTAATATATAGGAGAAACTGGCGCCCATGACATAGTCTATCTAAACAACAATGGCGACCGGCACGTACCACACATCAATTTTGTTCATTATCTTAGCAGTTTCCTTTCACATTCACAAATATTTGTTCAACGTTCATCAACCTTTTTAATTGAGAAGTCTTCCAAATATTAGGTGCATATATATGTTTGGCCATTGAAAACACACGTACATGACAAATGTGCTAATGTGATGTGTCCTCATTAATCGGACATGTATGCCTACAGTAGCCAAAAAAAATTCTTTTCATATGGATAACCAATTTCGGTGGAAAAACACTTTTTGTGTGGTTATCTTTTGCATATTTTCCAAGTAGAGGGGAGTTAACCAACTTAGGTAGAAATACATTTATTTATTTATTTTGTGGTTATCTTTTGCATATTTTCCAAGTAGAGGGGAGTTATGGTGTTTTTTTGAACTAAGGACGACAACGCGGCAAGGCAGGGACGGTTAGAGGCATAACAAACCCGTGTCGCACTTATTTTACATTATATATACTCTAAATTAAAAAATATATACAAATATCTATAAAAATTATTCAATAACCACAAAAAAATATCTAAAAAAATACATACATTTATCAAAGTAATTTATACTTAATCTAAAGGGGAATACATATATATTACTAAATCAATTAACGTTAAATTAACCAACAATTAAAATAATTAAAGTCAACTAAGGTTTTTAAAATTTTTAATATAATTTATAAAATTATATTAGGATTTAATCTATCGACAATAACAAAAAAATTAAAATTAATAATAGGGTTTTTAAAGTTTTTTAACATGATTTATAAAATTTTAAAAAGGATTTATATGTCATCAAATTTTCAAATATAACCTTAAAAATTGATACAATCCCAAACTAATAAAACTTTGTAATTGCACCCTCTAATGTATGGGCCGGGGAAGGGCGGGGCGGAACAACGGGTCTAAGGCTTGATTCGACCCCGGACCTGCCCCGGTGGAGGCAAAAAAATTCCACCTCAGGCCTGCCCCATCAAGTGCGAGGGACAAGCCAATAAAACTGTCGATTACCAACTTCACTTATAAGCAACTTAGCAAGTATGAAATTTAGATTCCAACTCATCTAGTTTTATATAAAAATAAGCTTAACGTATTGTTATAGTAGCATTGGGTGTCCTAGATACGGGCCTCATGAGAAATGATAGTTCCAATGCAAGCCCATCTTCAAAAACCAAATCAAGCCCTGTAAGTAAATGTAATCTTGAGTTGGGCATATGGACAATTAGACATTCTGAGAGATTTTAAACATAGAAGTAGAACCAATAAAACCTATGCCTCCTCCGGATGCAAAATTTTGTGTAGACCATTTTGGGCGTGACCTCACCTCATCTACATTGCTCTTCTCCCCCAAGTGGGTAGCTGTATAAAAACTTTGATGTCTAAATCAAGATTTTGGTTCTATATAGTAGAAAGGATAAACCGATAAAAACATCATATGAGAGGTAGAGAGTTTAGGGTTTCAAATAGTACAAGTTGGTTGCCTGCGTTTACAGAGCACAGAGATAAGAGTAAGAAGACGTGTATCAACAAGACGGTTTCCCTTGACTCTTCCCATGATCTTTCATATCCTTAATGGGCTTTGGCTACTTAGTCATGGTCAGCTTTTTCCTTCTAACCGAGCCCAAGTATCCCTCCTGACCTGACCCAATACTAGGTGGCTTGTTTATATATCCTCGCACCACACCTCCATAATTTAAAACGCTAGGATTACAATTTGCCACAAATATATTGTCTCAACGAGCCTCATGCTGATTCATGAAGAGCTAGCCACAAAACCACGTGTTATTATATTGCAAACAATTGTACAAATATAAAGAATCACTAATAATTACAAGTATCCTAATCAAACGAAAGTGACTAGTTGCCCCCACCAGAAAACTGCAGACGAAGACATTCTGGCAAAGCTTAGCAAACTCTTCAACCAATGTCATTGATGATATATTAGACTGAGAGACGTTGCTTCTACTCTCCATGAAACAACTATTGAACATACCTTTTCCATTATTAAATGCCCATGAAGCTATCAATTCCTCGACCTTGCTACCGACTCCATTTATATATAATAATTAACTTCACTAGCAATTGGCTTTTGCTAGTAGCTAGGCCCTGGTCTACTTATGCAAGTAGTAATTAATGACGATTAAGGTTTATACGTAACCTTAATAGTTCATTATATAAGAAAATTTGAGAAAGGGTTAGATAAAGAATTCATTTTTACACTAAGTTAAAACCTTATATGATACTACAAGAGATATGCTTCACATAGCATTCGAAAAACGCTATAAATATATACTTTTTTTTCACAACTTCTAGTGCAATTAGATTATATGAAGAATGCTTCAAAGTTGAAATCCTAGATGAGAAGACAATTCCCTCCATCACTATAATTATATATACATATACCAAATGGAAAAGAATGCTTCTAGTGCAATTAGATTATATTCACTTTGGACTCAAGTTTCTTTGCCAGCTGGAAGGAAAATGCAACAAAAGTCCGACGCTCAACTCATCAACAATATACATATATGTTTGAATCTAATTAGCTTCTAGAGTCACCCTAGGTATTTGTCGTCCTAGGCAGCTCTATATATTATATTTTTGTACGTAAGATATAATATAATCATTGCATTTGATTAGTTAGTTTATGAAAAACACTTTTCAATGATAATCAACTGAACTTTCCTAATAATGATGTTGATAATAATGATAAGGATCAAACTTTTTGGTGATAAAACAAATGCATGAGAAAGTGGAGACAGAAGGATGGAAGTGATCGAAGGAGCGGCAATAAACTCATTAGATTAGATGATCATATAAGTCCATAAAGACGTGAAGAGAGAAGGAAATTGGTGAAACATGATATCACCAGCATTACCAAATACTTTGAAAATAAAAAAAGCCATCTACGTGCTTTGAAATTAATTGTAGATTACTATGTTTGGATTAGCTAGCTATAGCTCCTTTCGCATTCTTAATTAAATACCATATCTAAGTAATCCTACTATTTTGTCAAATTTCTCCTCTTGCTACTCTTTAATTTACTCTCTCACTTTTGATTTAGATGCTCGTATGACGTGTTAATTTCTACGACATGCATAGGGATCCTGCATTAGTTTCTTAGTTATTAATCCTTCTGAAAATTATGCAAGTAAAAAATATACAGCAAAAAATTAATGAATATATAATAAAGGAATTCATGAACATTTTAGTCATCATCAAATTCAAAACATTGTAGGATTAGGTAGCGATATATAATTAAATTTTGTCTCAATTTAATTAAGATGACTTCTGAAAGAGAGATTATATATATATATATATATATATATATATGAAGGCAATGTGTAGGATTTTACATGTTGCATTGACAAGCATTACTTTGTTGACTTTTGATCAAGTACTTCTACTCTTTCCACAACAGCTCGAAATTTAGTTTACTAAACAGGACTTAGTACACCACTGAGCATCATCCAGTTCCGATAAGTATAACACGAAAGCTAATCTCTAACTTCTCAAGAAAACGAATTAAGGTTGCTAGATTAATATATATGCATTTAATTATGTTACTAGTGAGGTAAATTGTTGAGTTAATTAGAAAATTAATGTTACAGTCAATCACTTGCAAGAAAAGGAACATACTCCACCCACTCACCAAGAAAATAATCTCTCATTGGGTTTCTTTTACTAAGGATATATTATTCATTATACTTTTGCTTTTACACTCCCTTCTTATCTGGATAATTAATTCCTTGAATAATACTACTCATCCTAATTATATATCTCAACTAATATGGTTATGTGAGTATGAAAATGTAATGAATGATATGGTGACTTTAAATTAGTGATAAATCAATTGACATCAAATTTTGGAATGTGTAGCATTATTCTAAGTTTTTACTTAGAGGGATTTTTAGTGTTAATTACCAACTATATCTTTTTCAATCTATTTATAATAATTGACTAATTATTAATCGGTTTAATGTAGTCAATTCTACCATCTACATATGACGTCTGAGCCGATTAGTAGAAACTTCTCTGAAGCCATCTATATATACTATATATATAGCTTTTTTAAACTTATATTAGTGCATATATTCAATCCACACACGGACTCTTCATGCATAAATTAAATTGTAGAGGAATGAATTGATAAAATTTTATATTTTTCTACCAAAAGTCAAAACCGTGAAAGCAAATTATGACTTAATGATGAAAATGTCGGTAGGGATTTGTATTTGCTTTGGGTAAAAGCTGAAGTGAATGCTGTGAAGAGCTTTAATTATCACTAATTATATATTAATGATATGAAAAAAGTCAAATTCATAATCTGTCTCAAACCTAACTCAGTCGGAAGGTCGGTCTCTTCGAAACTTCAAACTTGTATGTGTGTATATATATATATATATATATATAATATAGTAACAAATTAAGTAAGAAAAGTGCACATCAAGTTCTAAAAATTGTGTAATTAAGCAAATTAAAACACAAATGGTTGCAAGAGATCATGAAGTTGCAAATTTTTCCTCTACTACACATGTAGTCAATAGGTTGTACTACTCAAAGGGTTTTCAAGCTAATATTAATTCATGGTTTTCTTTTCCTCGAGTTACTTGCACGAAACTAAGTAATTTAATCATTTCATTATATTGAGGGAAAAGTCATCTCTATGGTAATTAATCATATGCTAACAATTAATTAATTGATAGTCAGACAACCTAATCACACATTAACTAATTCTTCATTTACTTTAAAACTTCACTATATATATATATATATATATATATATTAAGTTTTTCAGACCTTGAAACAGTAATTTGTAAACGCTAATCTGTTTTGACATTTTACTTGAAACGTCGCAAAGGAGACAAATTTCTTTAACTCACAGATCAAACAATTTACTATAGATAAATTGGCTTAAATGAGAGCTATAAAGTAAGCACATGCATGGTTACTATTAAGTGATTAAAAAGAAAATTACAATTTTCACTTCAACACAATAGATTTACTTGTAAATAGTCAACATATTGATGAGGTAGTCTACTAGAACTATTCTAAACTTACTTTCCTGTACAAATTAAATAAGTTGAAAATGGTTTACAAATAAACTACAATTCAAAATAACTTGATTAATTAATAAAACGTTAAAACTTGACGGTATGCATAATTAACCCACATTAAAGAATGAAGTCCTCCAAGATCAACATTATATATATATATATATGTTTAATCGAATTCTTGAAAAGTTGATCTTATCTAGAGGGGGTAAATCAACGCTATAAATATATAATAACTCGAGAAGAAATTAATGAGTCCAAATTTTGCTTATGCATGACTTCCCGATTACACTCTTCTTCATATATCAATTGATACAAAATATATAATGAACTTTTTAATCAGAATTGAAAGTATTATTCGACGACTGATATCTAGTTTATCAATTTACCATGTTCATCAGTCTCTCGGGTCATCTGATTGACTAAAAGACATAATTAAAAAGGGATTCAGAATCCTATAACAGTTTAAGAGTAATATAATTAATTAACATGTTGGGTGAGATTTACAAATAAATTAAACATGAACAATTAGAGAATAGCTCTCTTTTGACTATACGAACGTTCGTGTAATATTATTTGATGTGATGATCAAGTGGCAGCAATGGGTTTGTGTCTGTCAAAAATGGTTTGCTGGCCAGAGAATTCTAAAAAGCTAGCTTTTGTGTTTCCTAACTACAAGGGGTCCCTCTTATCATTGAGAATCCTTTTTAGGTCACTTTTTTTTTGACATCAAAAGCTTTGGTCAACTCTATCTCTCTCTTCGCAAAGCACGTATATATACATTCAAATTAGCCTTCAAGGCTATTGCTAGCTATAAAATGCCCAATTCCATGGATAAAATATAATATTACTCACTGCTTTAAAGGCAATTTTATGATGAACAAGATAACAATTGAAATGGAGTTTGGAGCCACTATTTTTGTAGAGTGGTTGGATCAAAAGGTTCGGTCAATGGCTCGATCTTAACTTACCCAGATTATATATTAAACTAATTACTAAATAAATGTTAATTTTTGCAACATAATATTAGAAGTAGGGCAAAGAAATCATATATCAATAGGAAAAGTTTTTCTCTTTTCTTCTTGATATTGTGTCAACAGCAAGACCAATGCAGTGTTCCTCACTTCCTCTTTCCTTCTTTTTATCTTTTTTGAAGGTTTTGTTTGTTTCCGGGGAGCCGTGGATCATCTGATATGAGAACTTGAAATTTATTAAGAGGCAAGCATAGGGAAACTTTCAAGTTTGGACATGCTTTTAATTTCTTTTAAATTTCTGTACAACTTCTTGGAAGATGAAAACGATAATGGTGGACAATAAATATATGCGTTCAACGAAGACCAATATTATTGCAGCCTGAGAGTCAAATTAACAAGTTTCTTGATAAGAAATTTCCCTACCACTTCTTCGCAAAGTAATTAATGGTTCATACGAGAAAATATTGTTCAAAGTAAGCTGCAACATCAACAAATTAAATTTCTACACTCTGAAAAACGGCAATCTGTTGGCTAAGTTAAAACAGAGACAAATCAAGAAGTTCGAGTTATGTAACAGCAATCTTCAAGTCAAGTACTATTAATTAACATGCATTGATGTCTCTACAGACAGACTACAAAAAAACTTAACTATATATTGATGGCACGGTGAGTTGTTGACGTCTACATAGGAGGGATTAATAATTATACATATAATGAACAGAAGATATATATTTATGTAGCTCAGAAGAATATATACCACACATTACGGTGGTGGTGCAACTTCAAACCTGCAGTAGTCTCAAACTCATATCTAGAAATTAACTAAGCAATCTCATGAAATAAAGGGTCTTCAAGGAAGAGATCAGGCCAAAGTGAAGTGGCAGCTCCTCCATAGCTTGAAGTACTACAAGCATCCCCCAAATTATTAATTGAAGTCTCCGTGACAGGCGGAGCTATGGAAGGAGGAGATGGGGTTGAAGAGGAAGCAAGCCAGGGAGAATTGGGTGTGTTCTCTCCTTGGTTCAACACAGGAAATTCAGGAGCAGTACTATTAATTGTGCTTTTGTTTAGGGAGGTTTGATAACTACAAGGAAGTACTTCCAAGTCTGGCATATGAGAAAAAGTGATTGAGTTGTGGAGACTTTGAAGAGAGGCCGCCGCCCCTATATCCAACTGGGGAGATAAACTCAAACCTGGTATGACTGGAGGAATATTTTCTTTGATTGAAGAAAGTGAATTCAAGAGATTAATGGTCTCCATATCAGTGAAAGTGGAAGCAGTGTTTATGTTGTTTGAGCTTGTTGCAACTGAACCTGCAGAAGGTTGAAGGAGATATTGCAAATATTGTAGCTTATTCATTTCTGCTTGCAGTCTCACAGCTTGCTCTTCCCATGTGTGTTGCTCCATAAGCTCTTTTAAGTTAGCCAGAGCTATAAGATGAGGCAAGCTAGCGAAAATATCGGTTCGAGGCCGGTGAGTCATGGGATCATAACCCATCTGAATGAGCTTTTTCTTCAGATGGGTGTTCCAGAAATTTTTTATTTCATTGTCTGTCCTCCCCGGCAGGTGGGTTGCAATTGCTGACCATCTAGAACAAAAACAAGACAGAAAAAGAAAATTAAGTATGTAAAGTCGTGTATGAATCAAATCTTCAATAGCAAATAAATTGTTCCGAAGATATATAATTACTTGTTGCCAAGAACGGAATGGAGATTGAGGATTGTTTCTTCTTCTTCTGGTGAAAATTTCCCTCTCTTGATGTCAGGCCGCAAGTAGTTTGTCCACCTTAATCTACAACTCTTCCCGCATCTGTTAAGACCTGTAAAAGAAAAACAAAAACAAATACAAAACAAGACAAAACAACACCCATTGATCATCGATCACTCATGAGACTTAGAGATATAAAAAAAGAGAAGGTAAGTTATGATATATATCCACCTGCAAGTTTAGGGAGGGCTCTCCAGCTTCCATGGCCGTGTTTTTGTATATATTTGACAAGTTTTTGGTCCTCTTCAGGGGTCCAGGGACCTTTTTTCAGACCAGTCTCATCACAACAAGGTGACCTACCCATTTCTTCAGATTAGTTTCTATCTTTTCGTGTTCTGAAGATTTTTTTGCCTCCCTCAAATCCAACCACTAACTGCAGCTTTCTATATATATACTCATGTCCCCTCGCAAATCCCCAATCAAGAGTGACGCGTGCTAGCTACGCATTTGATAGCAAAACTACTGTGTCCTTCTCTGTCCTCTCGATGGACATATTTTTAATTTATCAGTGCTTGATTTTATTTTATTTTTTAACATTTGTGTGTTGAATAATAGTAAGTGGACCCTGATTTTGTGTTGTGTGTCAGTGACCCACAAACATATTGCAGCTAAACAGTCTGATCATGGAGTTGCCATCCATCTCTCTAAGAAGATAAATATACGTATGTCACTCACACCATCATCTTCATGTTCATGTTTCGTTAAGCATGTATAGCAGATGCCACCACAAATTAGAAAATGCCACGTCTAAGCACCATGAAATATATGCTAGGAGTCATACCATAGATACTCTTCAATACTTTTTTTTTTTAAAGCACCATGAAATATATGCTAGGAGTCATACCATAGATACTCTTCAATACTTTTTTTTTTAAAAAAAAAAAAAAACTCATGGTTAGGTGTTATTAATTTTCATGTAGTAAGAAAAGTCACATTGTCGAATGAATTGATCCATATATAATCGATATGCTTCAATTCACTTGAAGTGTAATAAAGATGAAGTAGATCAATCGAATTCAGAAATTTAAGGAACTCAAGATCGGTCTCACTCTAAATTTAAGAAATTTATTAATATTCTTTCTCAAGAGTAAAGAAAGAAAATTGAGCATATATATATAATTGGCACAAAATATTGATAGTTTATAGATAAGAAAAAATGAGGGAGATGAGGGGCAAGAATGGTAAATAGGATTAAGATAAATAATCACTGATGGAACACGTACAGGCTAAAAGCAGCAAGTCAGCAAAAGGGGAACAGGTGGCACGTCGTTTGCGATCAGAGGAGAGCATTCCATGCACGCAATGAATCGTCACTGATTGCATTGCATGGTCGTTTCCTCATTTATATTTAACGTTTAGTTTATTCATTAGATTATGGATGCATGGGTCCATTAATTTCTTCAACTTCTTAGTACCCCCACTTCCACTTATAATTAGGGTTTTGCTCCTCTCCATCTACTCCTCTGATGCCCTTATAACCCTTCACCAATGCCATTCTTCCATCTCTTTGATTATATGTGGAGATAAATATATGTCTATAAGAAACGAATTGAAAAAAATAAAACATCTATATATATATATATATCCTTGTTGTTAGCTAACAAATGATTTCCACGAGGATGAAGCTCCCTAGCCCTCTTTCTTTCTGTGTGTTCACATGCAGCACCACTCGAGCTGGTATTTTTATTTGTGTCTCCCCCAGAAAATTGTATAATGGTTCTGCAATGTGTTAATTAAAGACTGAAAACCCACCAAAATCTTGAGATATTACATTTATCTTCTGAGGAAACTATGAACCACAATATGTATATATATATATATATATATATATACGCACTCATTCATCTGGTCACCAGCTATAGTTTAATATATCCACATAGATAGTTAATGACAATATCCAGGGAATTCTGACTGAAAATAGTACATTTGGAACTTCAATTAGCATTGTTCAAATTATCAAAACGTCCTAGCAAGAAAAATATATTGGATAGAAATCATAACAACTAGAAAAATGAAAAAATGATCAAGCATTATCTAAAGCGTGCAGCTATATGGGTTGCAACGTGAAGTTTCCGTTCAGCTGGTGTATATATATGAACATATGTATATATGACTCAGGCTATTGGAACTTAATTTTACATACTATTTTTATAGTTGTTGATTTTTTTAATCACAATATATTTTTTTTATTGTTCCAATATATATATATATATATATATATATATATATATAGTTCGCATGATCTCATGTTATCAATTACATTAAAATTGTTTTCTCAAATTTTCCCATTAACCTCAAGAAACTTCCCCAATATATAAGAAGGTGCTTAATGGTAATTGAATAAAAATTACCATCTAATTAAAAGATTCTAAATGTTGCATGTGTTGTAAAGTATTTACAGAATATACAGCTTTAAGTAAACATTGATTATCATGCGTTAAGAGATGTGTAATTATCTTATTATAGATTCAACATAGAGGAATAATTTGGCTCTCAAAGAAGGTGGCCCGGAACAACTACATATATATTTCTTTCTAATAAAGGTGGTAGGAATAGGGGTTCGATTACCTGATGTAATACAGGTAATGTGATCATTGTTGTTGTCTGTTTCTATTGCGTAACAAATTAATTAATATAGAGAATTAGATGAATCCATCCCATGCATGCAAAATTTTAAATTGTGGGGTCTCTTTCCACGTGTGTTGGATGATTTTGCATTTAGACCAACCTCTTTGCTCATAGGCCATCTCTCTGTGTCACACACTCAAGTTCAGCAGAGAATGATCGTGAACATATATATATATATGTGTATGCTAATCAGGTTTATATATATGCATATAAAGTGTTATTTCTGCAATTAATAATGAAGAACAGAAATAGCATATTCTCTCATTTTCTTGAGAGCAGAAAGGTGTTTTGTGCTAAGAAAATCTGTTTTCGTCCTGTAATACTGCATGCATATATGTATACATGTATACACATTCAACTCTCTCTCTCTCTCTATATATATATATATACAGATATGATCAAATGTCGTCACCTTTTATTAATAAATATTCAACATTAACGATAGATGTTGACAGTTGATCAAGCGTCGATGATCATATGGTTTCTGCAGATAAACAAGTAACACCGTGATTGTCAAAAAGAAGAAAAAGAAAAAGGAAATGAAAACAACTCACATGCACTAATTAGAAAAAGACGTGAAGAGATGTGACCCATTTGACCATTGAGGGCACTGGTTAGAGGCGAAGTTGTTGCAGCAAACGCTCTAATTTTCTACCTTCTTTTGAAACCCTATAAGACACATATGCGTTTTTGCTTAATTAACCCCGAGAGAGAATGCGTCAATGGCATTGGTTGACATGCCTTCGTCCTTTTCTTCTTTGTCCTGTATCACACAGAGTTGAGACTTGAGAGAGACAGTGAGAGAGATACTCATATCATTCATATTTCACACCCCAGCTAGCTCCTTTAAATGATTTTGATATATATTTAGATGTGTGCTTATAGAGTAATCGAAACACTAATACAGAACTATAGCAATTTCACAGATTATAACTTTCGTATATGTAAACAGCAGATCAACTATGCTCATGTTATGTATATAAAATGTGCATTGATGATCAAGTATTTATGGACTCATGAGAAACATTTTTTGCATTACGAACTAATGCAGGAAGTATACATTAAAAAGAAAGATGCTTTCTTTCTATATATATTTTTGAGCTGAACTTAAATACAATTCTTCTATATAATTTTAAATTAAGACTTCATATGTAACTGATTTCATACTCGAGATAATATTCAACAGCAAGTTGCCACTAGAGATCAAGAAACAAAAATTTTAGTAACTGAGTGCGCGCTTATAAGTGTAATATAATATATATGAATACTTACGATAATTAACAACAAATTCCTCAAATAACTCATAGAATTTTGACAAGAAAGTAGAAAATAAATCAAAATAGATTATATGTAAGTTTATGAATTGTAGGTTTTGTAGAAGGATGGCCATTTGGATGTAGATTAAAAATCGAGGGTCGAATTTGTCCGAAGAAAATGACATCTGTTTCTTAAATCAGAAGCTAGCTCTTTCAAACCTAAACTCATATTAAAATTAGATGATAGACAGATATGAATGGGCAGAGACAAGCAGAGAGTCAAAATAACGAGGACAACGAGAATGGAAGAGAAGGGCAGGCCATTTCCTCTTTCTCCTCCATCACTTACCTCATATATTTGGTGTCGGCAACAAGTTTTACTCTTAAAAGAAACTCAAAATATTCTCTTATTTAGGTTTACATACAAGGAAAATTTTAACAAACCGTTAACACCTTCTTCACGAAAGCAATAGTACGTGAAGTGATGAGAGAGTGAGAGAGAGATTGCTTCTTCAACTAGGGTTCCTTGTCGGGTGGACCACCATGTTCTTCTTCTACACACCCAAATTAATTAAAAATTTGAAGTTTAATTAATCTTTAATAAAGAATTTAATTAGAGGTTGAAGTGATGTCACCTGGCTAAACGCTGTATTAATTTTTCTTATTAGAAAATATTATAGTTGTAGTTGTCAGCTAAACAACTGATTTGCTTGCTCTCTTAAGTTTCTACCCAATACATCTAAACTCGGACTTTTATGCTTCTCTTGCCACGTATATTTGATTCTGTTTCTTTCACTTTCTATGCTCAAACTAAACTTTATTGTTAAACCCTCCCCTGCCCTCCCATGAATATATCTAGCAATAGTTTTCTATCTATAAAATTAAATTGCTTCTCGGAATGATCGAGAGGAAGAAAACCATCGAAATTAAGTTATTGTTTCATTTATTGGTTTCCTTCTTTATATATTGTAACATCTAATATCTAGTTAAGACTAGTTAAATACTTTATGAATTCTTAAACATCAAAATCTGTTCTAAGTGAATGATGTATACATGAAACACAAAATGGATAATATCTTAAATAATATTTGTATACTTTGAAAGGTTTAATTTCTAGCATCTTCTTCTATCTATTATGTGGTTGCTTAATACAAGAGAAGCTATTGACCTAGATGATGATATTATGTAATAGTTAGTGCAAATCTGTTCTTCTCTTTGCATATAAACACACTAAAATAATCCAAGAATACGTCTTAAACTAGTGAGGTTTCTTAATTTCTTTCTTTCTAATTAGCTAGTGACACTGACAGTCGCTCCCAGCAACGTAAGTGTTATCCATTAAACAATTACAAGCTGCAGCACAGTGGCCACCAAATGAACAGTTTAATATATTATAAGAAATCAATGCTCGTATTACGTCTAATACACGTGAATTGTATTTGTTTGTGAGAGCTTGCATCAAATACCAACTTCTCCCTTTTCAACTATTCATGCCCCAACAACCCTAATTGAAAGTTMAAAAAAAAAAAAAATTCATGCGGGGTCTTAAAAATCTATGCTAATTTCATCATATCTTTACCATTTCAATGCTTGTTACGTATTGAAAGGTTCAGTTGCTTTTGTTAGTACCTCTAATATTATATGATTTTATTATAAAAATCATATCAACACTTCATTGGATGATTTTTAATTAATAAATTAATTTTTTCAATAAATATTTAGTCATTAAATACAAATTTCTAGAGGTACTATACAGTTTTTAAGGTGTTAGCATACGCTTTCAAATCATCCCTTAAAACTATACATTACAATTAATTGGAGTTTTGTTTAGTGCTATCTAATTAATTGATACCAAGATCTTAATTAGTTTATGATTTCTTCTAAAATGACACTAAGGAAGTACGTGGACTTAATCGACCAATACTTTTGATGTCTTCTTTGTTACTCCTAATTATCGTTTACATTACTATCAGAAGCATATAGTTTTCTCAACTGTTATGCCCACCATCATGGAATTAGGAATTTTTTATGGATTGATCTATAAGCAATCATCTATGTAATGATTTTTTAATTGTTTGATGAATAAGTATATGACTGAACTTACCTTAATTATGCTCTTCTCTACAGCATTTTTTAAGACATCAACTACTTCCATCAGCAATGATCTCACATTCAACAGCTACAGACAGTGAAAGATAGTGAGACTGTTGGCTGATCATCAGTTGATCACCATCAAACCAGAGATAACAACTTAAAATTACTAACATTATCATTTTTTTTACTCATTTGGCTGCTTATTCTACTGTTCTAGGCTTTAATATATAGCTCACGAGATGACAACAATGAAAAAGTTGTGTATACCATCGGACAAATAGATTAATTCATGAGGTTTATTCGTGAGAAAGTTGTAATTAAAGCTAATCAGTTATATCTAGAGTATTTAATTAGGGACACTACAAGAAATCCACACACTCACAGCCTTCCAAAAACACTGTAAATATGTACTTACAGCGTTTTATTCAAATACAGCGTTTTATTCAAACGTGATAATAACTAGGACTGATAATAACTAGGACGAGACAATCAGCAACAAAGCAAAGAAAAACTATAGGGGAAACAACAAATCAAAGAAAAAACTCAGAAGTTAACTAAGATAGTTACTCCATGGAAGTATAATTTAACGATAGTAATAGAAACACTTTTATTTAATTTAATCATATATGTTATGAAAACATTTAAAGCTAATCATAAAATTTATGGATGAATTTATTATAAATATTTAAGTTTTATAAGCATAAATCTTTGCTATTTCAAAGAGCTTGCCCACTTCCTATAGCGACTTTAATTCATAACCCAAATCATCGACCATCGTGAACGTTGGTCAAAGTCCACAACAAGAAACAAAATTAAATTTCTTTAAGAGAGTGATTTAATATTAATCATACAACCCAATAATTATAGCTAGTTAATTACGTGATGAGTCTAATGATCCATTTCTTAATTAATATTTGTTTCAAGCTAATCTAACATCTTATATTTAATCATGGAGCTTACAACAACTTCATAGATTCTCTTCGTGTGCAATTTATAATATTAAGCTACAAGTGTACTCAACATATGCATGGTATTTTNATTTTAATTTATTTTTGGTCACATATATTATTATACTAGATTACATATCTTCCTAAAATTTAATTAAATATGCTGAGATTTTTAAATAATGATATAGTTTTTTTTTTTCAAACTCGTCTATATTTAGCAACTATTAAGCAGCATAGCTTTAAATACATGCACTATTTACATACTTAAAATGATAATGCATCCATATATATGGTCAGTCAGACAAATCAAGTATCTTATGTACTAAACTTATTTTTAGATATATAACGAGTAGGCATAAGCAAGTTGACAATAGACTGAAGAATACTTAAACAAGATCATAATATATACATAGATTCTATGTCAGAGTGTCAGACTATTATCATTAGGAATCTTTGTGATTAAGGATACTTATTTGTTCGTAGCTACCACAAGGAAAAATATTATTGCTTGTGCAAATATTTTATATAACAGAAAATTTTCAAACATTACTAGAACTTAATTAATTCTAATATTGATTATATTTCCCATATGAATTTAAAATCTAATATATATACACTAAAAATATATACATGCATATGAAAATATATAAATATAAATATACATGTTTATATGTATGCATGCAAAGAATACGTAAATATGTGCTACTTTAATTACAATTAATCAATACTACTAGACACACAATCAACTTATACAATTATTCTCATAAAACCTGACAGGATAAATATAATATTGATATGTATTAGCAAACATACAAAATGATTGTACACAATTATGACATATACAGAGAGAAGGAGGAGGTCTACTAGCAGGTGCACTACAATTATATAAATACTTGTAAAGTTCTATGTTTTAACTTAGAATCCTCCAAGTCATGTTTTCAATTTTCACCGAGAGTNCTTTTTCTAGTTAGAATTGACCGTTGTTTAAAACTTTGAACATTAAATGATGAAATCCAAGTGCTACATGGCTGATTGTTAAGAAATCATTTCATCTTTACCCTGAACAAGATCTAATTTAATTAGATATATAAGAATCAGATCATATGTGATAAGTATTAAGGTCAAATCTATCTTACAACGGTTGTATGTATAGTAATCTAATTCTGTATCATATACAATAAATGTGTGTCATTATATATATAATAAATGTTCACTCGTATCGTGCCTCACGATTGAGCAGTTTTATATACGGTTATTGTAAGAGATTTATCTGGTTTTAGAGGGACATCAGNATCTTAAACCATTATTATTCCTATGAAAATTACAATTAATAGGGTCTATTAGGGCTGCTAATTCCCTGGACAATTGTAAAGATCCAATGTTGAAAAAACCAACCCGAACCTATATAATTAAACCCATTGGGCTCCTTCGAATGATATCTATGATTAGTGTGTCTCTTCATTCAAATAACAAATTGGGTCTAATATAGACTAGGGCCCATGGCTGCAGGCCCTCCAACATAAACAAACAGTTCATATTGCTATGCCATTGCAAGCATGTCACATGTATACATTATCCTAACGACCATATCATATGATAGATAAATCTACATAACACAGATTTTGTTCACTTCACACATAAATAATATGATGTAATATATATATATATATATATATATATGTATAATGTGCATTTGTATGATGTCAAGAAGCATAATGTGCATTTTAATTATAATATAACACGATTTTGTGAACTAGAGAGCTTGTATATATATATATATACATATATATGTAATGTATGAATTACTCATTTATTATCAATACTTAATAAATTCTCTTTTACTTCCTTTCTAATCAAATCTTGAATTGAGAAGTCAAAACTTAAAACTTGCTCTTAAGTTTCATCAAAACTGGTTATCCAAGCACCAAGTATATTAGTATTATACGGGAGGAACAAAAATCACTTTTCAGGTTCTTAAGAACCAAAAACATGGCTCAGAATGTTGCCTAATCTAAATGCATCTAAAGTTTATGCAGATAAGATTGCGAAAAAGACTATCACCAAGAAGAAAATGCAGTGTAATTATTACAGAAATAAGGTTGACTGGTGAAAGGTGATGAGTATATTTGCATTGATTTGGTGCCATTTCCAGCAGAGAACTTGCTTCTTATGCAATACTTTTATCATTAAATACATCAAAAGTAGAAGAGAAAAGAACACATACCTTGCATAGTAGTATTTCACCATCAATCTTGTAAATGTCTGTAAAACAAGATATGTTGAAAAGCGTGGAAGCAAGCAAGGCAACGCCGAGGAAGTAGAATAGGCTATTAACAGAGAGAGGAAAAATCATCATGCATCCAGCTATGACGTTCACTAATCACTCATATTATATTTTAATATACATATAGACATGTAGTCAGTCAAATATTCAAAAGCTAGCTGCGATATCGGAAGCAGGTTGTATGGTTGGAGATTTATAAATAAAATAACACACGTCAAGATCTGATAGCCGTGACTATGTAAGTGGATTGGACATAATCTGGAAGAATATGGAAGAAGGCCTCGATAATGCTGTGTGCAAAGCTGAAGATCACAGATTCACATGGTGGGAGTTGGTGAATGGATATGTGATAACACTAAAATAATAAATTAATAATAGCCTGAGAGTGAGGCTACCATAAGGGCAAACTCAAAAGACTTTACTATGAGCCCTACATCTGTTCATCTCTAAGCACTGCTACTCTCCGTAACATCCCAAAGTCTACACTAATGAGAACATAACAGAAATACTACCTTTGTGGAAGGTGACACCAGACCCTGATAAAATAAGAGACTGTTTATACTAGGTTGTAAGACTTTTGATGGCTCGAAATAAAAATGTCTATGCTGCCCCCCCACCCCTAGGTGGAGTCCTTGGCAAATCTGGAAGAGAACTCACTTATAGTTTGATGAATTCAGAAGTTCATGTTTGATATTAATAATATATTGGTGAATTGAAAAAAATCTTTGACTTTTCGTCTTTCTATAAACCCTTACAATTACGCCTTAAATTAAGGAAACAATTCCATGTTTTCAAACATCCAGTTTTTTAATTTGGAATAGAATAGTTGTGGCAAACTGGTAAGATTCCTATCCAATGTCAAAGGCTTACAATAAAGTCCAAGTTTCATCCAACTCTGAGTGTCAATGAACAGGAAAAATGGCCCACCTTTGAAGTGTTTCAGATAATAATTTAACTGCAAACTCGATACTTGTGAAGCAATGTTCCTGTCCCTGGATGAAGTTTAGAGCTTGCTCTAGACTCCATTGCTTATAGCAGTGAGGAGTTTTCCATCTTTCTCACCAGAACATTCAAAATCCAAAGCTTGAATAAATATGATATTATATATATATATATATAGTGTGTTAATGTAATAATTATTTCGTGTTATATTTGTATTATATACTTTTTATTCAGTTTTGTTGTGAAGATATCTATCTCTAATGAAGTTGTCTTTATATTACAATTCAAGTTGATGATTTCAGTGGCCAATAGAGACAAGGCCTATTCCTTAACAATGTTGTTATTAGACAAAGATGAGCCTACGAGACACAAGACTCTAACTGAGCGAGGAGTGAACCTATTTCTATTAGTTTATGTTCTTATCAGTTATATATTCAGTTGTATTTTCATTAGTTTATGCTCCTATCGGTTATATATTTGTGCTGAATAGTAGAGATGTAATCAAGCTTGATGGCAAGGATGATATCGCTAAAAGGAGGAGAGAGCCTTTCATCACCAATCTTTATGCAGAAGTAAGTCATATTTACTGTTTGATTTTAATTCACATTATTTATAATAAATAAGTTTTACTTATTGTGAGGAAATATACAGAAACATTGATATCAAGATTAGTAATAAATCAATAACACAAAAAAGCATAATAGTTAACATGGTTCGGCATCAATCGTCTACATCCACGGATGAAAAGATAAATCCACTAGATCATAAATAAATAAAAGTACAAAAGATAACAAATGAAACTAGTGTTTTGTCTGATGCCAAACATATTAGCATATGAAGGCCTACTATCATTCAACCTGAATGTATTCTATCTGATGTCTAATATAAAAGAGTAACATGTTCTGTTGATGTAGATCCAAATCTCTTTGATGTCTTTTCCCAAACTCTACTTTCGTATTCCTTCAATTCTTATAGAAGTCAACTAGAACTAAGAAAATAGAATCTTAAATAAAAGTAAATCATAAAACCTAATCCTCAAAGGAAATTAGACCATAGTCGCAAATTTCTGACTCAATTTCTCTAAGCTAAAAATCAGGTTATACTCTAACAAATCTTCACTTTAACATGAATTCTACCACAGACTTTTTATCTCTTCCGTAAAGGTCATTTTTGTTCATCAGGTAATGACGACAGCATCTTATTAAATCCATATAGCACGTCATCTAAATCCATCTGCGCAAGAACAACGAGTATCATGACTTACCATAGCAAAAAAAAAAAAAAAAAAACTAGTGTTGCAATCCAAAAGTTGAATTTCGTATTTCATATAAGTTATTGCATGCAACGATCAATCTTAACCCCAAAATAGTATTCCATAAATAGTGTCATCATAAACATTAATTGTAAACAGTGTCATGAATAGTGACTACAATGGTGAATAGTATTTCATAAATAGTATCACCATAAAATACCAAGAGCAACACACACTTATTTACGTAAAAAATCCCAACAACAGGGAAAAATCACGGGCAGGGAAGAAGAAGAATTTACCACTTGAGAATTACTCAACCTATAACTTGTTACTGTTGTAGCCAATCTCTTTTGTGTATACTCAATCTTGAAAAATAGTTTTCCCAATTCGCAACCTCGATCTCTGATACCACATGTAAGGATTTTGACGCGAGCTCTATATCTTAACTAGACTCTAACACCACTTGTGAGGAAAATAGACCAGCTCTGATATCACTTGTAAAAAATTTTTATAAAAATATACTAATATTAAGATTGATAATAATTCAATAACATAAAAAGACAAAATATTTAATGTGGTTCAGAATCAATCGCATACATCTACAAATGAAGAGATAGATCCACTATATCATAAATAAACAAGAGTATAAGAGATAACACATTAAACTGGTGTTCTACATTGATAGAGCAAGTTACTCTATTATATTTATAAATGCTTGAAGCCCTATTATCATTCAACCTGAATGTATTTTGCCCGATACCTAATATTATAAAATTCACATCATTTGGATCAAATTTTGGATGTATCTCAAATAATATGATAGTAGTTTAAAACTATTATATTATTCATTATATTATCTCATTATCTATTTTGACAATCATTAATTAAATTCATATTATTTAAAATCATTTGAAAGTCAATTTTGGAATTATTAGTATTATTTGGTACGTAATAGATGCATGACAACTAATCTAGACGGTGAAGTCTTATTAAAAACATGGTACCAAGCTTGTTTCTAAAATCCTATCCCCTGCCATGCCAACCCACCATCGGGAAGAAGTGAGAAAACGAGCAAGTATTCTGTGTCTCCTAATAGAAATCAGCAGCGTTAGGCAGTGCTAAACAATATGGAGCTCAAGATATTATTCAATTCTTTAAAATAAGATATAATATAAGAGAGAGAGAGAGAGAGAGATTAGAGCAACATAGAATTCTTGTTTTCTTTTCCATTGCTGCTACAGTTAGGGGAATTATTTCCATTTGAAGCCGAAGGCCATAATTTGATTCATTTCCAACAAATCCCGGCCACGATATCACTGTCTCACAAAACATCCATTTTGCCTGCTAGTGTTGGATACATTCCCACTGCAAAATAAATAATAACAATAACAATAAATGAAAATAAAATGCTAACATGTGCCAACACCAAAACCGATAAAATATCTTGTTACGCACACGTTATATAGGATTCATCCTTGAAATCCACTTTGTTACAGATGGATGTCCAAGGATTTATAAGCCCATGTGTTGGATTTACGGATGGATGTCCAAGGATTTAATTGGTCATTACAATCTACCACGCTTTTGTGACCGACTTCCAAGGCAATCCTTTTTTTCAGTTAGGTGACTTTGCAAATCCCGCACTCAATCAGGTAGCAACCATCCCTAGGTTGCCCCATCCGCAACGACGGACTCCCAGCATTATATCTCCTCTCATACCAAATGTTACGCACACATTTAGTAGAACTCAGCCTTAAAAACTGGCTTATAAACCCAATTGTCTGGCCTTACATTAACCATATGGGACCCAATTGGGTCGTTTCATATCCTTTAAGGCCACATGCAAGTTTATTTCATCTATCCCTCAAAATGGTAATATATGACAACACCAATGACAACTTCCCAAACTTCCCCAATATCCACTATAATTTTCATTGCCGTCCAAGAAAACATTAAAACAGACATAAAAAAATTGATACCAATAATTCATTTAAGTCGAAAGACCAATTACACCAATCAAGTTTAACTACCATATGCCTTTTTTGCTACTTTCTCATCCCACTCTAAACATCCATATTGTTTCAATTTACTGTCTCAACCAACCCAGCGCAGATATTTGTCAATCTTCCCTTATGCTTGAAACACTACTTGCTCCAATCAGTTATGGTTTTGATGAAGGAGAGGACTTTGTAAAAATGAGTTCTCTACTTAAATATTGACACCAAAGATCAAGGGAAAAAGGCAAATGAACACGATAATTTGTTTTCTACATGTATCACTGCATTATTCTTTTCACTAAGTTCTAGCAGGGAGCATTTTCTTTGGTTGGCAATTCTTTTTTAGCAATAAAAGTCCATACTTTATTATTTCTTCTAAGAATATTTCAAAATAACAAATTAAGACTGTTTCAACAGTTCTTCTCAACTCTACTTAAAAGTACAAATTACCGATTCAAACATCCTCAAATTGGCTCAGGAGATATTCAGAGTATAGAAATGTATCTAAATTTTGAGCACGGAATCTAGTACTTAAAATCAGCAGATGTAATAGCTACCAAAGTGCAATGCGACAAGAATCAATTCCTCAAGCTTCTTGCCAGGGAAGATGATACAAAAAAATATAACAGGAAAAAGAGGAACAAACCTAGCAGTAATAGAATTATAGACAAAAATGATTGGAACATAAAATGAGAAATAATTTAAAGAGCCTTAGCTGAAACAAACAAAGGAAATTACATGCATTGTGCAAGTATTGGCTCATGCAGACTTCTCAGCTTCTGCAGCAGCCTCTTCCTCTTGTAACTTCTTCAAGGATGGTGGTGGCCTAACAACAATGCTTTTCTTCCATTGTCGATCGAGCTTTCTTGACAATCTCTTGTTAATTCCCTCCTCAAGCTCTCTTTCGCGCTTAACAGTAAGCATGCGAGCAATCTGTCGATGGAAAATAACAATCCTAATAAGTATGATAGTTTGGTGGCCGATCTAAGAGGTAGTAACAACTAAAGAGAGGATTCTTTGAACATCAAGTAGAATTTCACAAAGAATACAGACAGCACAAGATTAAGTCTAGTGCACCAACAATGATAGCTCAGTTCATAGATGTAATGAGGCCAGGAAAAAAAAGTGCAGGAGGTAATTTCATGCTGACAACTAAGTTAGGATTAGAATTTGTTTCCAGATGTAATGTTTACCACCTAAGTTCCATCTCTTATCCCATCCAAATGAAGATTCAATGTGCAAATATCAGTGATATACATAAATTATGATAGTAAAGGATAAAAGAATTACATAAACGGGGAAAAGAGAGAAGAAGGTATTCACTACTAAAAGAAAGTCACCACACACATTCTACAGCTGCTATTTTAAGTAACTATATCACTCCTAATTGTTCTTGCCGGTTTGTTACGTATGTCAAGTTTAATGTTGAGTTTATTACACATTAAGTTGCCAACTCAATCTTATTGACACAACGTTTCTAAATCAATTGATTGCATAATATAGTACTACAAGCACCAATTGCTAAAATTTCAGAATGTAAACCTATATATTGTAAAACAGCATCCTCAGAACACTTCTTTAAACAATTGAAATGTTCCCATCATACTTTCTAATTCACCAACCACCCAATTCAATTTCTTTCTGTTGCCTAAATCCATCTTACAAACAAATGAAAAAAGAATGCCAAAGTACTCGTTGAAATTAATTTTTCAGTGATCATGATCTTATACGAGCCAGCTGGAAACATGAGTTCTGACATTGCTGAAGCATGCCTTTTGGCTCAAAATTTCTTTGCATTAGCATGCAACCACCTCATTGGTCACATAATCTAATAAGTTCTGAATTACCTTGTACCGTTTTAAAGATGAGCCCTGAACAAGCTTTATCTCTTACGCTTTAGTTCAAAATGGTAAAAGAACCTCCTCCGGACATTGTCTGATATTTCAGTAACAGTGACAAAGAACCCAAAGCTAATATTGACATTTAGTTCTATTTCTCAACAAATTTAAAATGAAATTACTAAACATTATAGCAGATGTTGATTTGTGATATTATTTTATATCATCACAGAAAACAAACAACATTTCAAAAAATACAAACTTTACACGATTAAAAATAAACCCAGAAATTAAAAATATATAAAAAAAAAAAAAAAAAAAAAAAACTTTATCATACTAACAAATGAAAAA
>JANLJB010004003.1:7439-18062 GCA_026212285.1 Bursera cuneata
TATTACATAAATCAAATGTGTACAATATACAACGTATATTTACAACGTGATGCTCTAGGGCACAGAAAGTCTAACACTAAAAACCAACATTACTTACCAAAGCCAACCCACCCGAACACCATAAACACATTTCCGACCCATAATCCAAATACAAAATTTTGAAAAGGAAGAAGTGAGTGTAGTTAGCACCTCGAGAGATGAAATTGTTTATACTATGAGGTCTAGACATGAAAGAATATCGGGTAGGCATACTAGAAATGATGATAGAGGTTTGAGAGATGAGATACCCAAATTCAAGAGAAATTCAAATCTGGATGAATTCTTTGATTGGTTGATTAAAATTGATAGAGTATTTGAGTTTCAAGGATATTCGAATAAACAAAAAAGGATAATAGCTATTTTGAATTTTAAAGCTATGCTTCCTTGTGGTGGGAAAAATTAAAGAAGAAAATAAGTATTAAGGGGAAAAAAAAAG
The DNA here is from genome assembly GCA_026212285.1 of Bursera cuneata. Lineage (NCBI taxonomy): Eukaryota > Viridiplantae > Streptophyta > Magnoliopsida > Sapindales > Burseraceae > Bursera > Bursera cuneata. Next base: position 7,915 of record JANLJB010004003.1, read on the forward strand.
TAAAGTCTTGGGAGAAATTAAAGAAACATTTGAAGAGAAAATTCTTACTCGAAAACTATAGGCAAAATTTGTACATGAAGTTTCACAATTTGAAGCAAAGAAAAGAGAGTATAGAAACTTACATTCAGGAGTTTAAAAGAATGAAAATATGAAGTGATGAATTAGAATTCAAAAACAAACAATTGCTAGATTCCTTGGAGGGTTGAATGCAAGGGTTGCAAGAAGGGTTGAATTGTAACTTCATTATACTTTTGAAGATGTGTGCAAAGCATCCATCATTATGGAGAGACAAAGAAGAATATTCGAACTTGTCACACCCCAAAACACATTCAATCCTAACATGAGCTTCAATAACCTACTTTTGTATACCAAACCCTAACCCATCACCAAAAATCAAAGAGGAATAAAGATTTGTTGAACTTCCAAGAGAGAGGCCAAGTTTCACTAGGCCCAATGTTTATTGAAGTGCACGAAATGTCAAGGCTTTGGACACTTCCAAGCCAGTTGCTCAAATGAGAGGGTGATCACCCTTAAGGAGATTGAAGAAATAGAGAAAGTCACTCAAAGGGTGAAAACAAAGAGAAGAAAAAATTGAGAGTGAAAAAGAAGCCTTAGAAGAAGTCTTCCAAAGAGAATCACTCAAGGCAAAGAGATTCAAGAAGAAGAACTCCTTGAGAAAGCGGATGCAAGTACTTTGTTAATACTTCAAAGGGTACTACAAGCGCACATGGCAGTTGAGAATGAAGAAGGGGAGAATTCATTTCAAACTAGGTGTACCGTCCAAGACAAAGTGTGCTCGGCCATCATTGAAAGTGAGAGTTGCATTAATGTAACTTCTTCTACACTTGTGGAGAAACTTGGGCTACCAACATTTGAGCTTGCCAAGCCATACACGTTACAAGGGTTTAGTCATGGAAATAATGTACGCATCACCAAACAAGTGGTAGTGCCATTTTCAATTGGCAAGAGATATGTTGATGAGCTTACTTGTGTTGTCATTCCTATTTATGCTTGTCATTCCCTCCCATACAAAGAACTCAAAGTGGTCAACGTCGGATAAGACATATCCCTTCCATAGGTGAGACACTAGTGAATTATGTAGGAAGTGTTTAGGACGTCAGAGAGTTGGTCATAACTGTATGACATGCCAGAACCCAATTCCATTGAATGTTTCCAATAAAGCGCCAGCATCTTGAAGGACTACATTTGGTCCCTAATGTAACATGTATGCTTATTGTTTCATTCTTGGTTGTTATTTATTATTTTGAACAATTTATTATAGTACTTTGTATTAGATATTTCAAGTACAATAAGACAATAAATGTTATGCTATGCTCCTGTTTTACATTTGGCTTTTATGTCTTCCTGTTTTATGTTATGTATTTCAAGTATAGTATGATGGAATAATAAACATTTAACATATACAGAAATAACGGTTAAGAAATAATAAACTGGGAATAATATATTAACTAACGAAGCAACGTTATTATTTATAATATGATGACATATACAAATATTATCCACAAGATCACAACCCTTCTAATATCTGGACATCGTCTAGTTGACTCAGAGGTGCTCATGTCTCACCTTTCTTCACTACATGTTTTCCATAATATCATAACTCAATGGCCATCTTCTTTCTGAGCTTATGAACCTTCGTGGACTGTCATTTGTCAGTGTTCCATCGAAACGATGGTCCGCCCCTTTATGGATCGTCAATTCCAAGTAATTGAAAATGACGGTCCTTGAAGGGGACGGACTGTCATTTCAACGAAGAAGACGAACCAAAATGACATTCGGACTCAAAATAACAGTCTGACCATCATTTTTATTCATCTTGACTATCCGTCCGTCAGAATACCAACTTCGAAACTCCATTTTTCAACAAAAATGACAATTTTTTCATAAAAACACACTCCAAAACAACATTCTACAATAGTTCAACACTCCACAACAACATCAACCAAATGAATTCCAATAAAATAGTGCAATTTCCCAAAAAAAAAAAAAAACAAATGATTGAGTATCAGCATTTATGTTTTCTTCAGCATCAGTTCGTTTGCTTGGTTCGTCATTAGCGTCGGCTCAATTGATATTTGTTCATTGTCCGAGTGAGGAGTTGTTCGTGAGTGAGGAGTTGTGCGTTCATGAGTGAGGAGTTGAGTTCGTGAGAGGAGTGAAGTTTGAGAGAAGAGGAAGTTTCAAATTTTCACATAATGGGTGAAATGGGGGGCTTTTATACATGTTAATTGGGTTATTTTGATTAATTTCCCTTAACTAATGGCAGTAGACCAATTAAATACTAACACGTCGGAGTCTATACCTCGATTACAGACCAATTCAAGTTGCTTGGATCATGTGTTATCGCCAAAGTTCATCGACAATAAGGAGGCCCAATGTGCACCCAAATTGAATGAGCTAGATGCTGCTTTTGATGATGTTCAGTTCAATTACTTGGATGGCTTTCAGGATGACCCTTTTGCTCCCCAGTTTCAATATCAAATGGATCGGATATCTCATAATTAATTATATATTAAATATTTGGATTGGATGGTGGTCCAAAGCCAGACAATCTGTATCTGGTGGAGGTTCATTTATAAACTCTTAGAAATCATCTTGTCAATTTCAATGAGTTGGCTTCTAACAGATGGGTGCAATAGAGATTATCAGATTTTCTCATGTTAATATGTACTGATAGTTGTAGGACATTCTTGTTGGTGTAAGGTTGTAGAACAAATTTTTTCATATATCAATGTGAGATATTATTGCCAGAAGTATAAAACCCTAAATTTTGTTCTCAATGCGTTAAAACCAAATGGGCTTCATAATTCCAAGCTCATCTCGGAGATCCAAAGTCAAAAAGATATAATTAACTACAATTTTTAATGGGAGAGGATTAACATGGAGAAAAACCTTTATTCAACATATAAACTAATAACAGATTCCTTCGACAAGGATCTTACTTGTTTTACATGTCAAACAAGACTATTCATTGTAGTTGGACTTTTGGGTTGGTTGAGCAGTCCAAGAAAACCTCAATTCAATGCAATCATAATGACTTTTTGAATGTTGAAGTGGGTTCGTGCAGCCGCTTTCTTAAATTTTTCACATTTGCAGTTTAAATACATGTTTGTTTCCTCATAGTCCATAAAGGGAAAAAAGTATCTTGGTGTTTTGAGAATATATCAAATGATCATTGATGCTGAAGGAAGATCTAATTCTCAGATAAGAAAGATGTAATTTTCATTAACTTTATTTCCCATAATTTCCTATTCTTGAAACTAGGATCCAACGTGTTGTTAAATCGCTAATTACTGCATAAATTATCATCTTTATTCGATTTTGGGTGACAGCCCTCTACAGTTTATACAACCCAGATTGCATATAACTACAGCTTTTAAGCAGACATATGCATGCATAATATACAAAGAGATTACCAACATCCTTCTCTTTATTATTTAAAGGCAGGGAGGCTTTTTATATATGAACATGTCTTGTGATGGTTGCCATTATTCATGGTCAAGGATGATAAAATCTTTTGCAGATATCATATATACATGATTTTGGATTTGGGAAGCCGATCACAGTTTGCAGGGATCCATCCAATCATTTTCTTCTCATTGTCATAACCTACCATTTTGTCTTGCATTGATATATTTGTTAATACGGCGAAGAAAAATGTCAAAATGCATTAGTTCGTCAGTGGGACGATAAATTTATAGCTCTGGTTATGTTCAATAACCATATAGGAAATCTTTACCTCCAATGAGGTTTAAATCTTTCAGCCCCATTTCAGTCCCATTTAGGATTCCCAAGCAAACATTTCCCTTTGACTGAAAAATCACATTGTTAAGGTTTCAACAGGAAATGTTTTTACGGGCTATAAAGACAAGCATGAAAAAACCAAAAGAAGTAATGAGATGATAGCTGAAGGTGGTGCTTACCGATATTATGAGATATGCTTCAGGGGTTAATTCAAACTGAGTTTTAGTTCTCCCATTTGCGAAGCTCAGGGCTAGGGACTTGAAGTATATCTTGACATCGCGTATATTTTTGAAAGGTTCCAGGCCTTTCCAACAAAGTGGCAGTGTGTTGTCAAGCCAGTGCTTCACTCAGGGGCCTTCCAGATAATTCTTTCTTCAACTACGAACATATAAAACATCAACATAAAAGATCAAGTTTTATAATAGTGGCAATACCTCTACTATTGAATCATATATTTTGCAACTAGTTCAGCCATTTTCTAAAAACCTGTAAATAAACAATTGAATTATATATGGTGAAGCCTAGATATATATTCCAGGTGAAAAATGCCTAGTGTAGTATTTAAGTTATTTGAAGTTCTACTGACTCACCCTGGATGTTAAATTTTGATATGCCAGACTATTGAGGTAAGTATAAGTGCTCCCACTGTCAAAAGCTACATGCAGATTCTTTATCTCGGTACTTTCCCCACCAAAAAAGAGTTCTGCAGCTCTGGGCGAGTAGTGTCCACTGACATAGAGAATTAGAGAAAGGTGCATTAAGCAGGGAACAATGAATTATACTGAAGATATAGACTGCTGAAAAATGAACAAAGGGGAAAAGGATGGGGAAAATTACGTGTGATCAGATGACATTTGTGTCCAGACTACAAGTGAAGAGTCATAAAGGTCATCTCCAAAGAAGAGAAATCCACCACCTCGCCTACTTAAACAGTGGCCAACGACATTTCGGACTAAATTCTGAGTACAAAGCTGTGAAAGAATGCTGGATTTCCCCTTGCCAAGACCAAGTATTCCATCTAGGGGATGATAAGATCCACCGGGATCTTGATGGTATCCACAACTGTAAACAAGACAATCTGGATATAAAATATAGCTGAGATATATACAGAAACAATATACCTGGATAAAAGAATAAAATCTGGGAGTTTACAAGAGATTTTCCAGAGATTAATCAACAAAAATTTATAGCTGAAAGGCCCCGTGTGTTGGTAAAAAATTTTCTCTCCATGTGGTCAGGTAAAAAATCTAACAAATTAGGTAGTAAAATTTAAGTCAACCTAGCTACAATTGAAAGGTCATAGCTTATCAAGCTTGTTACACATCACAACTGCAGCATGATCAATACAAATTATTATGATAAGATAAAAGTTTCACTACTGAAGTCCCATTCAAAGGCATTTCCATGCACTTGCTTATGAAAATACCATAAACTTGAGACTGTTAAGTTACTACGAAACTCAAAAGTTTAAGTTAATGGGTAAGAGTCCAAAATAGTAATTACCCCTAGCATTCCCTCTCACATGCAAGGCATGTACATCAAATACAGTAACAAAACCACAGACAAGACCTTGTTATAATTTAATATGCAATAGGGCATAAAACAGAAGACTACTTGGTCAACTTAGCTCCGGTATTGTGCTTATTTGCACCACATGTAAAAGATTAATTGATAGGTAAGGAAGTAATGACGTTATCTAAACTCTAACAAAGATATAAAAAAATAACAAAAGTTTTCAGACCCACCCAAGGGCTAGACCAGGGCTGAGTCGGACTCCATTTGTATAATTGAAGGCAAAAACATCCCTAACAAGGACACCAAGTGATGAACCACCATCTGCATACCCAACCTTATAGTCACATCTCTCTGGATCTTGACATCTGTGGTCACCAGGTGCATGCAAGGATGCACAGATGGGGTCATTCCAAGCCACAAGATCATTGGTGGGTTTGTAAAGAGGATGAGGAGTCTGCAAAGAGTTGGATGGAAAACATTATCACATGATATCCCATTATTTACTTCTAGCATTCTCTATAAGATGACTTTTTAAAATTCATCAAGATTGTACAAAATTTAAAAATGTCAGGAAGGCAATGAAACCAGCACAAATTAAAGAGAGCTGAAAAAGAAATTGGATATATGTTACATAACATGACAAGGAAGAGGATAATATTAAATGGCAATGGAATTGATAACATGGCGTCTTTGAAATTAGTTAATTATTTGATTTTGCTAAAAGTTTTGGTGCTAAAACTCAGGGTATTTCATCATGATGTATATAGTTATCAGGTTATCCACAAGCATTCCTATCCACAGAGTACAGATAAAACCAGTAATGAAATTAATTCCATAAAAACTAAAGTTGAGGAGTGTGTGGTAAACAAAAATAGATAATCTGAAATCGTATAGGAAAAGCTATAAAAGAATGGAGAAATTGAAGTACCTCTTGGCAGTGGGCGCCAGGTATATCACATTGAAGCCATGTGAGATCACTACCAGTGTCAATGTCAAGAAAGTATGGTTTTGCTGGCTGACCAATGTAAAGGGTAACATTATAGTACCTGCAACAGAAATTGAGACCATACCATCAACATATTGCTAAAATTCACCAACTAATGGTGCAAAAGTGGTAAGTGCACATACCCAGTTGGATAAACATTCCCATGAATTGCGAACAAAATGGAAGAACCAACCTGATTGATCATCAATGAGGAGGTGGCTACACGTGATAACATTGCCTTCCTCCATCTCTGCTGCTGCTGCTGATCATAACTGGAAGCTGAGGAAAAGCCCAAAACCAATGATAGCATCAACCCCAACATCAAAGCCAAACCCACCTTCCCTTTTTTGTCCATATATGAATTAATATTTATGTATGCTTTGTATATTAATTAGATTCTTTACTAATATATCACCTAATTTCAATATAAAATTTTTCTATTAATACTTAAATGTAAATTCATTTTCATTATTTAAAGAGAAGCTATTTGTAACTAAATTTTTTTCACAATCGTTCTTCTAAATACAATCACAATTAAAATTTCAGAAAATTAGAGAAAATAATTAAATGAGAGTTTTTTTTTTTTTTTTTGGGATACTTAACAGATTCAATTTTTTTAATTGATTAGCCAAGTTTAGCTTTGAATGACAAAAATATCCTTTCATAAGAAATGAAAATTATTGAAGTGTGTTTTTACAAGTCTCATTAACCTGTAATGATTGACGGGTTAATTACCCATCAACCATATATCCAATTTGAAAGGCGGACCTGTCAACCAGCGAATTGGTTATAATAAAAAAAATTAGTGATTAGTTAAATAAAAAACACCCCCTTTAAACTTGGCTATACCCCCAACTATCCCTTAAAATTATAAAACTTGAACATTTATCAAATTCAACTAATAATGTCAAAAATGATCTCATTTAACCAATAAAATTCAAAGACATCGCATTACTAAAAAGTGTTGTTTTTATTAGTATCTCACGTGGTTTATGGAATTTTTATTGTATTGTTCATTCACTTGAGTTTTAATCTATTAAATTTTTGTTGGTTACTTGGGAATATATATATTGAAATATAAAGTATAAATAATCCGACGTTTAAATACTAAAATTTTACTTTATGTTCCATTCAAAATTCAAAAAGTAACCCCATTGAAACTAACCTCCATCCACATTCCTAATGCATTCACAATTCTTCATGTATTTCATTAGTAACAATGATTAGTTGTGAAAATTGCTTATGATTAATGTTACTTGTATCAATGAAAGGCTTTCAATTTTTCAATTTAGAAGTAATTAATCAATTTTATCTTAGATATTTGATTAAGACAAATTGGCTTATTTTCTTCTTAAATTTACAGCCTTTTAAAAAAAAAGCAAATGTTAGATCAGACGTTAGTCAAATAAATGACAACTCATGCATTTTAAAAGATTTAATTCAAGGATTAATGGCTAAATTATTTGGATGATGTCATGATCTTCTAAAAGGATGTGGTGTCTTAATACTTGGACAAATCAAAAGTAAAGGAGTGTCCCAACCAATAAGAAATAAGGAGTGAGGTGTCTCTAACACTTGGACCAATAAGAGCGGACCAAAGAGCCTATAAATTGAGAGCTTTTTCATTGTTTTAGAGAGTTTTTTTATTTCATTTTTAGTTTAATGCTTTATAGTTTATTTTCTTAGCTTATATTTAAATTCTTGTACTTGTCTTTTAATTCTTTTTACTTCAAACATTTATTTTCTTTTAAACTTTTGTAATTTTCTCTTTAATATAAGTTCTCTTTACTAAATTCGTTTACTCTTCAAGTCATTTCAATACCTATGAATCTTCAAGTTTAACTATAGCCTAGATTTGAGTGAAAGCTTGAGTGGAGAATGATTTCTTATCAATGTATGAGTTTATGTTTTATTCCTTCTTCCTTTGATTTTCATCAAAGATTTTAAGTTAAGAACTCTTCTAGTAAGGTTCATTAGCTTGCTCTATAAATATTTAGTTTAATCAAAGAGAGTGTGTAATATCTTGATTTAGAGATCATAAGGATGAATTACTCAAGTGTTTTGCTTTGAGTAACACTACAATTTGGTTTTTCATTAACACATTGAAAGTAATCAATATCCATGAAAGTTAGATCTCAAAGTTAGGGTGTTTCTTTAATTACTCTTCACTGCACTTTTAATTTCAGCATTTTTAGTTCTTGCAATTTAGTTTTTGTACTTTAATTTTTTGTTATTTAATTTTTGTTATTTGATTTCTACACTTTTAATTTTTTTATCGCCCCTAAACCCCTTATACAGGAGTTGCAAGGGTGAGTTATATAAATGAATAGGATAAAAGTTACAATAAAGATTCGAATTCAACAGTATACATAAAAATAGTATAGTTCTTACAAAATATCTGAATATCTTTTACATATGAGTCAAAATACATAATGCATACTAGGGCACATTTCTAGACTCTCCATAAGTCCTCTAAGTGAGCTCCGGAATATCCTCATCCAATGTCTGACCTTTGGTACCTGTGGAAGGAAAAAGGGATGAGCAAAAAAGCCTAGTAGGAATTATCATAACATACATAGATCTATAACATTTTCAGTTAATAAACATCAAGTCCATATCACATTTTTCATATTTCTCTCCCAATTCCCCAATCTACTGTTTTCCTTAGACCCCAGATCAATTGGATCTTTAAGGCCTAACACTAGTACCATATCAAGAGTGTTTTCTTTAGACCCCAGATCAACTGAACCTCTAAGGCCTAACATTAAACTCATACCAAGAGTGTTTCCTTTAGACCCCAGATCGACTGGACCTCTAAGGCCGAACACTAGAATCATCTCAATAGTATTTTCCTTAGACCCTAGATCAACTGGATCTCTAAGGCCTAACACAAAAATCATATCAAGATTCTTTCACCTCATTTCCTCTGACATTTCAGGTTTCACATTCACAATATCATTTCTCTCCTTAAATTCATCATCCACCTCACATCCACACCCAAATATCAAATTCTAACTCCAATTACAACATTCTTGATTATATGATCATTTCTAAATTCAATTAGCGAATACTCACGTAATACACATAACCATATGTTTAATGTGTCTAAACCCATACATGAGTGTCACTAGCCATGACCATACCAATTCCAAACCAAAACTCCAAAATCACATGACCCACAATTTCATCACACACAAATGCTTCAAATCCTACTTCCTATTTCAAATACACAATAAATTCCACAAATTTCACAACAAATTCACACACAAGTTCCAATCCAACAAACCTCAAGAGGTATAACCCCAAATCCAACAAAACTAACTTCACGTTGACAAAGTACACCGATTAAAATAGAATAGAGATGAGTAGAAGTGATATCCCTACCTTAGCTTCAAAGAACATGAAGTCTCTGACTTTTCTCTCTCTTCCTTCTCTCTTCTCTCTCTTCTCCTCTTTCTCTTGTCTCTCACTCCTTTTATGTTTTAGAACCCTAAAATGAAGTGGGTTTATATAGTTTTGAGAAAATGGGACACAAATGTCATTTAAAAATCTTTAATTTCTGTGAATTCCCGCTACGACACTTAGGCTTAGACTAACTCACGCCTAGGCACAGAGTTTCTGCTTGAATCATGCCATGGCATGGATTTAAACCACGCCTAGGTGTAGAGTTTCTACCGAATCGTGCCATGATGCGGATTTAAATTATGCTGTGGCATAGTTTCTCTTCCTGGAGAAAATAAGTCCAGAATTTAAAAAAGTCATAAAACGTATGATATTGTCATTAGTGTGTATGAGAGATAGAGAATGACTAGGTATGCTTGTGTGTGATTGTGTGATGCATGCATGTATGTAAAATGTTATAGAACTGTATAGTGTTAGAAAT
>JANLJB010004003.1:18112-33314 GCA_026212285.1 Bursera cuneata
GTTTCTATGTATTATTTAAAGAAAAATTTTGTAACCCGTATTTTCAGTATAAATGTTTTATTAAAACCGTTTTATTTACTATTTATTCATTTTATTTTATTTATTTACATAATGGTCCTTGAAATTCCTGTATAAGGGGTTTCGGGTCGCCACAGAAATAACTTGTTAAGAAATGATAAACTGGGAATAATTTATTAACTAATGAAGTAATGTTATTGTTTACAATATGATGACAATAATATGATGACATATACAAATATCATTTACAAGATCACGACCCTTCCAATATCTGGACATTGTCTGGTTGACTCAGAGGTGCTCCTGTCTCACCTTTCTTCGTTACAAGTGTTCCATAATACCATAACAATGACTAGCTTCTTCCTGAGCATATGAACTTTCGTGGACTGTCATTTATAACTGTTCCATCGAAATAACGGTTCGCCCCTTTATGGACCACTGTCAATTCCAAAGCATTGAAAATGATAGTCCTTGAAGGGGATGGACTGTCATTTCGATGAAGAAGATGAACTAAAATGACGGTTAGACTCAAAATGATGGTTTGACTGTCATTTTGATTCATCTTCTTCATGGAAATGACGGTTCCTCCGTCGGAATACCAACTCTAAAACTCCATTTTTCAACAGAAATGACCATTTTTCCATAAAAGCACACTCTAAAACACATTCTACAACAGTTCAACACTCCACAACAACATCAACCAAATAAATTCCCAATAAAATAGTGTAATTTTTTCCCAAAAAAAAAAAAACAAATGATTGAGTATCAACGTTTACCTTTTCTTCAGCATCGGTTCATTTGCCCAATTTGTTGTTAACGTCGGTTTAACTAATCTCTGTTCGTCATCTGAGTGAGGAGTTGTTTGTGGGTGAGGAGTTGAGTTCGTAAGAGGAGTGAAGTTTGAGATGAGAGGGAGTTTCAAATTTTCACATAATGGGTGAAATGGGGGGTGGGGGCTTTTATACATATTAATGGGAAGGTAATTAGGATATTTAGCATGGGAATGGTTAGGTAGATCAAAGGACTCATGGTCCATGTTTATTTTTCAAAGACCCTTGAAATTGGGTTATTTTGGTTAATTTTCCTTAACTAATAGCAGTAGACCAATTACATATTGACACAAGTCGGAGTCGATTATAGACCGATTCAAGTTGCTCGGAGCACGTATTTTCGCTAGAGTTTACAGGTGATAAGGAGGTCCAAAGTGCACCTAAATGGAATGAGCTAGATGCTGCTTTTGATGATCTTCAGTTCAATTACTTGGATGGCTTCCAGGATGACCCTTTTGCTCCCCAGTCTCAATATTAAAAGGATCAAATATCTCATAATTAATTATATATTAAATATTTGGATTGGATGGTGGTCCAAAGCCAGACAATCTGTATCTGGTGATGGTTGATTGATAAACTCTTAGAAATCATCATGTCAACTTCAATGAGTTGGCTTCTAACATATGCGTGCAATGAAGATTATTAGATTTTCTCATGTTAATATGTTATGATAGTTTTAGGACATTCTTGTTGGTTTAAGATTGTAGAACAAATTTTTTCACATATCAATGTAAGATATTATTGTTAGAAGTTTAAAGCCCTAAATTTTTGTTCTCAATGCGTAACACCAAATGGGCTTGACGCATGTGGCATGCATTTCAACCATAAATTGAGTGAAAAGCTCATTTAACATACTCACCATAAATTGAGTGAAAAGCTCATTTAACATACTCCATTAAACCCAAGCAACAAGAAATTCGGCCCTCTTTCATATCCCATTAAAATGACTTCTTTCTAACACAAAATGACACACAAACAACACAATATCATCTTTTAAATGTATTCCACCTGATTACTACACAAAAGCAACACAACTTCATGCTTCTTCATACACATTTCGGCAAGCATGGAATACTCATCTCAACAAACCTCGATATTTCAATATCATCCACAAATAATCAACATTCAACACAACACAACCAATATAAGCATGTAACAATTTCGGGCAGCAAGCAATTCTCATCTCAACAAACCTTGACACTTCAATATCATACACAAATAATCAACATTCAACACAACACAACCAATATAAGCATGTAACAATTTCAGGAAGCAAGAAATTCTCACCTTAATGCAATCCGAAAATGCAAGATTAATTGGAGAAAAGGTAGAAGATAATTGCCTGCGTGGGATCACAGGCTTAAAGGACTAGCCACCAACTTGGATTTAGAACTCCACCACCAATTTTGGCAAGAAATTGGATAAAGGAACAATTTTGAGAGAAATCTCTCCAACACACACAAGTGTTAATATTCAAGGGTAATTTCAAATGATAAATCTAATTCAATTACATAAAAAGGGGCCTTATATCTTTAGGCAACCCAAGGGGCAGCAATGACAAACATGCCCACCCTTACACATGATAGAAATACAAATTAAAGAGGAAAATCATGTTAAAAAGTGCTCTTTTTCGGGGAGGGCAGAAAGTTGGCGCTGCAGCACCACCCTCTCTGGTGCTGCAGCGCCAAGAGCAGAAAGTTGGTGCTGCAGCGCCAAGTTGCTATCTTGACTTCAAAAATTACACTTAACTTGCTGAATACATACAGCATGTTCACAAGATATTTATAACTACAACAAGTGTAAAATTAACAAAATAACCTATCATTTAGGAGGCTATGTAATCCAACTAATTAGAATTTGATTGGATTATATTGCATCCCAAAGATGGACTAAATAGCATACAACCAAATTGGACTTGGAGGAGAGGTGTGGTCATTTTGGAACTTGTATGGACGGGAACACTTGCTTGGATCGCATCAGGGCTTCATAATTCCAAGCTCATCTCAAGGGTCCAAAGTCAAACAGATATAATTAACTACTATTTTTAATGGGAGAGGATTAACATGGGGAAAAACCTTTAGTCAACATATAAACTAATAACAGATCGATTCCTTCAACAAGGATCTTACTTCTGTTACATGCAAACAAAACTATTCATTGAAGTTGGACTTTTGAGTTGGTTGAGCAGTCCAAGAAAACTTCAAAATAATGCAATTATAACGACTTTTTGAATGTTAAAAGTGGGTTGGTGCGGCCACTTTCTTAAATATTTCACATTTGCAGTTTGAATACTTGTTTGTCACCTCATAGTCGTAACCTTGTTTTGAGAATATATCAAAAGATGATTGATGCAGAAGGAAGATCTAATTGTCAGATAACGAAGATCTAATTTTCATAAATTGTATTTCCCATAATTTCCTTTCTTGAAACTAGGATCCAACGTGTTGTTACATTCACTAATTACTGCATAAATTATCATCTACATTCATTCGATTTTGGGTGACAGCCCTCTACAGTTTGTACAACCCAGATTGTATATAACTACAGCTTTTAAGCAGACATATGCATGTATAATATACAAAGAGATTACCACCATCCTTTATTATTTAAAGGCAGGGAGGCTTTTATATAAGAAGATGTCTTGTGATGGTCACCATTATTCATAGTCAAGGATGATAACATCTTTTGCAGCTATCAAATATACATGATTTTGGATTTCAGAAGCCGATCACAGTTTGCCGGGATCCATCCAATCTTTTTCTTCTCGTTGTCATAAACTACCGTTTTGTCTTGCATTGATATATCTGTTAACACGGCAATGAAAAATGTCAAAATGCATTAGTTCGTCAGTGGGACGATAAATTTATAGCTCTGGTTATGTCAATAACCATATAGGAAATATTTACCTCCAATGAGGTTTAAATCTTTCAGCCCCACTTCAGTCCCATTTAGGATTCCCAAGCAAATATTTCCTTTTGACTGAAAAATCACATTGTTAAGGTTTCAACAAAAAAGGTTTTTACTGGCTATAAAGACAAGCATGAAAAAACCAAGAGAAGTAATGAGATGATAGTTGAAGGTGGTGCTAACCGATATTATGAGATATGCTTCAGGGGTTAATTCAAACCGAGTTTTAGTTCTCCCATTTGCGAAGCTCAGGGCTAGGGACTTGAAGTATATCTTGACATCATGTATATTTTTAAAAGGTTCCAGGCCTTTCCAACAAAGTGGCAGTGTGTTGTCATCCAGTGCTTCACTCAGGGGCCCTCCAGTTAATTCTTTCTTCAACTACAAACATATAAAACATCAACATAAAAGATCAAGTTTTCAAGATGGTATAATAGTGGCAATATCTTTACTATTGAATCATATATTTTGGGACTAGTTCAGCCATTTTCTAAAAACCTGTAAATAAACAATTGAATTATATATGGTAAAGCCTGGATATATATTCCAGGTGAAAAATGCCTAGTGTAGTATTTAAGTTATTTGAAGTTCTGCTGACTCACCCTAGACGTTAAATTTTGATATGCCAGACTACTGAGGTAAGTATAAGTGCTCCCACTGTCAAAAGCCACATGCAGATTCTTTATCCCAGTAGTTTTCCCACCAAAAAAGAGTTCTGCAACTCCAGGCGAGTAGTGTTCACTGACATAGAGAATAAGAAAAAAGGTGCATTAAGCAGGGAACAATGAATTATAATGAAGATATAGACTGCTGAAAAATGAACGAAGGGGACAAGGATGGGAAAATTACGTGTGATCAGATGACATTTTTGTCCAGACTACACGTGAAGGGTCATAAAGGTCATCTCCAAAGAAGAGAAATCCTCCACCTCGTCCACTTAAACAGTGGCCAATGACATTTCGTACTAAATTCTGAGTATGAAGCTGTGAGAGAATGCTGGATTTCCCCTTGCCAAGACCAAGTATTCCATCTAGGGGATGATAAGATCTACTGCGAACTTGATCNATATCCACAACTGTAAACAAGAAAATCCAGATATAAAATATAGCTGAGATATATACAGAAACAATATACCTGGATAAAAGAATAAAATCTGGGAGTTTAGAAGAGATTTTCCAGAGGTCAAACAACAGAAATTTATAGCTGGAAGGCCCCATGTGTTGGTAAATTTTTTTCTCTCCATCTGATCAGGTAAAAAATCTAACAAATTACGTAGTAAAATATAAGTCAACCTAGCTACAATTGGAAGGTCATAGCTTGTCAAGCTTGTTACACATCACAACTGCAGCATGATCTATACAAATTATTATGACAAGATAAAAGTTTCACAACAGAAGTCCTATTCAAAGGCATTTCCATGCACTTGCTTATGAAAATACCATAAACGAAATTCAAAAGTTTAAGTTGATGGGTAAGAGTCCAAAATAGTAATTTTACCCCTAGCATTCGCTCTCACATGCAAGGCATGTACATCAAATACAATAACAAACACAAACCACAGACAGACCTTGTTATAATTTAATATGCAATAGGGGAAAAAACAGAAGACAACTTGGTCAACTTAGCTCCGGTATTGTGCTTATTTTGCGCCAAATGTAAAAGATTAATTGATAGGTAAGGATGTAATGACGTTATCTAAACTCTAACAAAGATTAAAAAAAAAAAAAAAAATTTCAGACCCACCCAAGGGCTAGACGAGGGCTGAGTCGGACTCCGTTTGTATAATTGAAGGCAAAAAAATCCCTGACAAGGACACCAAGAGATGAACCACCATCTGCATACCCAACCTCATAGTCACATTGCCCTGGGTCTTGACATCTGTGGTCACCAGGTGCATGCAAGGATGCACAGATTGGGTCCTTACAAGCCACAAGGTCATCGTTGGGTATGTAAAGAGGATGAGGAGTCTGCAAAGAGTTGGATGGAAAACATTATCACATGATATCCCATTATTTACTTCAATTATGTAGCATTCTCTATAAACTGACTTTTTAAAATTCATCGAGATTGTACAAAATAAAAAAAGTCAGGAAGGCAATGAAACCAGCACAAATTAACAAGAGCTGAAAAAGAAATTGGATATATGTTACATAACATGACAAGGAAGAGGATAATATTAAATGGCAATGGTATTGATAATATGGCGTCTTCGAATTAGTTAATTATTTAATTTTGCTAAAAGTTTTGGTGCTAAAACTCAGGGTATTCCATCATGATATATATAGTTATCAGGTTATCCACAAGCATTCCTATCTACAGAGTACAGATAAAACCAATAATGAAATTAATTACATAAAAACTAAAGTTGAGGAATGTGTGGTAAACAAAAATAGATAATCTGAAATCATATTGGAAAAGATATAAACGAATGGAGAAATTGAAGTACCTCA
Organism: Bursera cuneata; assembly: GCA_026212285.1. Lineage (NCBI taxonomy): Eukaryota > Viridiplantae > Streptophyta > Magnoliopsida > Sapindales > Burseraceae > Bursera > Bursera cuneata. The sequence goes on from JANLJB010004003.1 coordinate 24,318, forward strand.
TCGCAGTGGACGCAGGGTGCATCACATTGGAGCCATGTGAGATCACTACCAGTGTCAATATCAAGAAAGTATGGTTTTGCTGGCTGACCTATGTAAAGGGTAACATTATAGTACCTGCAACAGAAATTGAGACCATACCATCAACATAATGCTAAAATGCAACAACTATTGGTGAAAAAGTGATAAGTGCACATACCCAGTTGGATAAACATTCCCATGAATTGGGAACAAAATGGAAGAACCAACCCGATTGATCATCAATGAGGAGGTGGCTACAGGCGATAACATTGCCTTCCTCCATCTCTGCTGCTGCTGCTGATCATAAATGGAAGCTGAGGAAAAGCCCAAAACCAGTGATAGCATCAACACCGACATCAAAGCCAAACCCACCTTCCCTTTGTTCATCTTCGAGTTTGTATCTCTCCTGTTTCTGGTTGATCAATGTATGAGTTGAGTATACAAAGTGTTTGGCGAAATGACTGAATCGAACAAAAATGGGGTTCTTGGCGTTTTGTGGTTTGAGTTATTATCATAACTAATGTTACTTGCAAATTGAGGATTCGTACCAGGGTTGGGCATTGCTTTGCTTGTCCTCATCATTGTATTACATTCCTTTTCTTAGCTTGTATAAGATTTCTTCCGGTCATGGTCAAGACTATTCTTTTCCACCTCTAAGAGGAGAGGATGGATTTTCTCACAATTCTGCAATCGGAATCTTTTATATCCAAACAGGCACCAAGTCAACAATCTTTAATTATTATTTATTTTTGTTGCAAAACAATGGCTAACTTGAGTACTACGGAGTTGGAAAGACAGGTGCAATTTCCAAGAACCTTCACGCGGTTCCCCTTTTATTGGCTGTTTGGAACTATTATTTTCATTCCTCTCCTTGTCGTGCTTATAAATATTTATATGGGATACAAATAAAATCAAAAAATTATAAATATTCAATATGGTACCGTTAGAGACTCTTGTAAGAGCAATATCTATATACCATTATTACATGTAGACATGAAAATTTGTAAAAATCAAACATCCTGTAAGTGCATATTCTTCCATTCATATTGACTATAACATTTTTGTAACCATCATATATTTCATAGTGGTTCACATCTATAACGGATACTCTCATTGACCAAGACAATTCAATCTTCTCGCCTATAATTTTCTTTACCCATGGTGTCAACAAATATGAATTCTCACTGGCTTATTCATGGCGATCGACAAACTACCTCTATAGCGTTTTACAAAAGTATTCAAACAATAAAGTGATAGACAATCACCGTACATGATTCAATATACTGTTCATAGATTCTGCTATGTTCGTTGTCATTATATTGTAACGTCTACAATTGAAGTGACTTCGAGCCCACTTATCGAATCCAATTATTTGTTGAAGATAATTAGCACTAGATGGGGACATTGATTAAACCCCCATAAATTGGTCATGAAATTCGGAAGGAATATATTCTTTCGAAGCAACCAAGTATATTGTAATGATTTTGTCATCCCAAGTATATTGTAATGAATTTATCATCCCACTGGTATTTCACCTTCAGATTTTGTTTTATATGCTAGATACAAAAATCATGATCTACATTTAGGAAGACAGTCTAAAAAACTTTTTGAATATTGTTATGACGGTCCAATACAAAATCAAGGTCTTCTTTATGATGAATTTGCTCGTTAAGGTTATGTAAGAACCATTCCCAAGAGACATCATTCTCAGAGTCATCGACTTCAAATTCAAAGGGAAAATTTGACCATTAACATCCAAATATAAGGTGAGAAAAAAGATACCTCGGTATTTCCCTTTCAAGAAAGTTCATCTATGATGACAATAGGATTGATGGCCGATAAAAATCAAATCTTTGATGGACCCAACATTATAAATAATACTAGAAATGATTATATGAATTAGTAGATTTTCTAGTAATAGTAATAGGGTTTACAGTCTCTAAAACATGACAATAGTTAGGAAGCGATGCATATGACTCTGCCTGATCTCCCTAGAGTTGGTTAAGGGCCGACTCTCTAGCATTCCATGCGTTGTTATAAGAGATATGGATGTTGTTTTTTTGTTTTATCTCATACATGATGTCTCTAGGCTTGTAAACTTTGGAGCAATCTTCAAAGTTATATTTTACAATGGTCCCAATGTAATGTGCGGATGCTTGTTGATGCTTTGGAACTACTTTTGTCTTCGCATAAGTGTATCCAACCCCATTTGATACCTATATTTGTGAACATTACGTGTCATGACAATCATCTGCTCTATAAAGGTTCCCATGATAGAGTACTATTCATAACCACATCTCGCCCATCATTCCGTGCTCTTACTAGTACTAAAGATGCTACATCTGTGGATGATTGGTACATTTGATTTAAACTGAAGTGGTCAGATTGAAATTAATTATAAACTATTTTAAATAAATCAAGATTGACCATCATAATATTTTCAATAAAATTAAATCATATTGGATTTATCACTTTTCCACTACTACAAAATACAAAAAATGTATGTAGAACTCATGAGTCGTGAATGGATTGTGATAAAACATCAAATTCTAGAGACTGTATGAATATACCAGTTCAGTATTATGAAGCATGTCATCGTGGTGGCCCATAGAGTTAAGGGCTTGATAAATAACATCTATTTTTTTTTTTTAAATGCATCTGGTTCTACTTTTATAGTGTTACTTGCTGCACCCAACTAGAATGATCTGTCAAATTCCATGCCATTCCTATCAATCCTACATAGCCAGCCACTTAATTATTCTAATGTTCTCATGTATTTGTTTAACAAAGATTATATATAAGATTTCTATTCATCCATAAAAATTTAATAATTAACTAATTTATTCATATAGATAACGATTATTATTGATAATTCTTCGGGATAAATACATAGACTATCATGACCTGGAACCCTTTATACAAGATCTTAGGGGTAAACTGTGTAAATATGATAAAATGAATTGAAAATCATGCAAATATCCATAGTTTATACATAAAACATAAATTTATACATAATATTCGAAAATCCTTTACATAATGTTCAAAAATATATAATGCATGTCAAAGTCCATTTCTAGACTCCCCAGAAGCCTCTAAGCAAGCTTCAGAACAATCCCGCCCGATGTTTGATCTCTCTTATCTGTGGAAGGAAAGGGATAAGCAATACAGTCCAGTAGAAATTCTCACATCATACTCAAAACTATAACATTTTAATTGAAAGCATGCACAAGAGCACAACAAATTTTGTTCATAACTTTTATCCATTTTTGTATCTCAATCTATCACGACATTCAAAACGAGTGTTTTTCCTTAGATCCCACGATCGCCGCGGGCCTACCTAAGACCTAACACCCAAAATATAACATAGTGTTTCCTTTTGGATCCCACAATCGTCGCGGGTCCACCCAAGGTCTAACACCTAAAACATAATAATAGTGTTTCCCCTTAGATCCCATGATCGCCATGAGCCCACGTAAGGCCTAATACTCAGAACATATCATGTGTGTTTCCCCTTAGATCCTACGTTCACTGCGGGCCCACCCAAGGCCTAACACCCAAAAATATATCACAATTTCTCACATTTCTGTATTCACATCGAATACATAACTCAACGCAATAAACCCTACATACCTTGTATAACTACTTATTCTCATTACAATGCTTCCTATATATCTTTCAATACCATTTCTTTTCATTAAGTCCATCATGATTCACACATTCACACACAATACTCATTTCTCACTCAAATTCGCAAATACGTGAAATCTATACTCATAATGATAAATTATAACAAAACTAACTCATGGATACAATTAACATGTCAAATCCATACATGGGTATCTAATGACCAAAACCCGTAGTCCAATCATGAAAATCCCACCACTCATGTAACTCGAAAACCACACACACAAGTATTTTAATCTTCTTAGTTTCCTATACCAATCTCACAAAATATACATACAAGTTCTAATTTAACGAATCCCACAACCGATCGATAGAAAATCCAACTCATATTGCCAAACACAATAAAACCCCAAGTTCACATTTGCCTATTTCATCAATTAAAATGAAATGGAGATGAATAGAAGTGGATTCTCTACCTTGCGTTGATGATTTACAGAAGCCTAAAGTTTCTGTCTCTTTTTCTCTCTCTTTCCTTTCCTTTCTCTTCTTCTTCTTTCTCTCTTTTCTTTCTTCTTCTCCCTTTTCTCTTTTCTCTCCTATTTCTCGTGCTTTTCACATTAAAAGAAATGGGGGAGGGATGGGGTTTACCTAGATTTTAGAAAAAAAGACATAGATGGCAATTTGAAATCTTATGAAATCATGCTACGGTGTCGCGACGTGGTTTCATCTACGCCGTGACATAGACTTTCTGTCCAACCGTGTCATGACATAATTCCATCTACGCCGCAACGCAGACTTTCTGTCCAATGATGCTACGACGTAATTCATTCTATTCTGCTGCGTGGACTACATGTCCTACACCAGATTTCTCTTTCTATGCTGCGGCGTGGTTTCTTTGCCTTGGCTCCTATTTTTCCACATGCATTCTCATTTACATATACTCACATATAACATCATAATTACATGTCACTCACATATATGCCAATATAACAAAATTTTACTATTCCAAATTCTCAGGGTACTATATAGACACCCACAGCATTTGGGTAAACTATAAACTCCCTTCAAATTTTAAAAAAGTAACATAGAGACTGCCAAAGTTTGGCTTAAGTAATATAGACACTCATAGATTCTTTTTTAAGACTTTTTTACCCTTATTTGTCTTATGAAAAATTAACAAAATAATAAAGGGTCATAGACAAGTTTTATTAATCACACAAAACCCCGACAGATTTCATTAATAATCATAGAACCTCCTGTAATAAAAAATTTAATATATATATATATTATAGTTTTATATTTTTTGTAAACAATATAAAAAGTAATAATTTATGTTAAAATTTTAAAATATTGAACAAATATATATTTTATATATATTAATATTATATAATAAATCTAAAAAAGCAAGTGCATGTTTTTTAGAACAAAAAAAAAAAAAAGTTTGTGAAAAATCACCTCAACGAAAAGAATTGCTAAGTTGGAGAGAACCTGAGAACTTCTAAACTAGTTATTCCAATCATATTTGTTTCCTACATTCTAATAAATTTTTATAAAATTATATATTTTTAATATTTTATTATATTTTTAATAATATTTAACATTATATTTTTATTTTTATAATGTTGAAATAACATAAAATATATATTATACTTTTATATTTTTTCTAAGAAATTTAAAATTATAAAATTTTAAAATATTGAAATAGATATATTTCATATAGATTTTAATATTATATGATAAAATCTTAGGGAACAAGTGACATTTAAAAAAAAAAAAGACATGTCTTTATAAGAAATGCTTTAAAAAAATAATATTTATAAAAAAGTACGAAACAAATATGATTGCATTAGTTAGTTTAAAAGTTTTCAAGTTCTCTCAAGTTAACAATTCTCTTCAACGAAGTGATTTTTCACCCGAAAAAAAAAAATTGTGTTCTAAAAGAATATTTATCTTTTTTTTGAGATTTATTATATAATATATATATATATATATATAAATTTTTTATAACATGAGGTTCTGTGATGATTAATAAAATCTATTGGAGTTTTATGTAATTGATCTTTTTATCACTTGTTAATTTTTGAATAAGATAAATAAGGGTAAAAAAGTCTTTAAAAATAATCTACGAGTGTCTATGTTATTTTAGCCAAACTTTGTGGGTGTCTAGTACTTCTTCAAAATTTAGAGTGTCACGCTTCGGCACCCTTTATACAGGAATCTAGAGGGTAAACTAACGAATGAATATGATAAAAATCAAATAAAATTTTTAATGTAAACATTTATACATAAAATGTAATTATACGTAATATCAAAATATTTTTTACAAACTAATTAATTACATGAGTGTGTGCAAGGGTGTATTTCTATACTCTCTGAAAGTCCTCTAAATGAGCTCTAGAATATCTCCACCCAAAAGTTGACCTTTGATACCCGTGGAAGAAAAAGGGGTGAGCAACACAGTTCAGTAGGAATTTCAACAACTATAAAGTTTTATAACATTTTAAATTCAATCATGCATTAGACAATTCACATATCACAAATAACCATTGCATTTCTTTACTCTCACTCACATATACACTAATTTTACTACCTGAAATTTTCGCTCTTAGTCACTGCTCATACATCACGCTCACATGTCACACTCACAATCCATTTACACAAATGCACAATAGTGCTCATCTCATAACCCTCTATCATAATCACTTAACAGCATATCTCATCATAAAACTCAACCAACATTCTTATATACCAAATATCCAATCTAGTATTTTTCTTAGGCCCCAGATCTGTTAGGCTCGCCTAAGGCCTAACAATAGAATCAGATCAAAAGTATTTTTCTTGGGTCCTAGATAGCTGAGCCCACCCAAGGTTTAACACTATGACACATCTCAGATTCACCATACATTTCCATATTTCTCTACCATATCATCAATCTAGGGTTTTCCTTAGGCCCTAGATCAGCTAGGCACGCGTAAGGCCTAACACTAGAAACAGATCAAAAGTGTTTTTCTTTGGTCCCAGATCAGCTTATCTCACTTAAGCCCTAACACTAGATCATCTCAAAAGAATGTTTTCCTTGGGTCTCAGATCAGTCAAGCCCACCCAAGGCCTAACACCGAAAACATATTGGGAGTGTTTTCTTTGGATCCCAGATCACCTAAGCCCATCCAAGGCCTAACACTAACCTATATGCGAAAATCTCTCACCTTATCACCACTGGCATGTCAGAATTCATAATCATACCTTCCAATACCGCTTTTCTCTTCAAAGCCCATCATACATCACATCATCATTCAACTTCACATTAATTACATGGCTATCTCATCACGCATAATCTATACCAATCTCACACTCCAGCTACCTAATCATGCACATATACTATCCAATACCACAAATCCACTCGACGGTCTTTGATAATTCATACACACATGTATCGACCGTGTATCATCTATCCCGTAACATACATACACTCTAATATTACCAAAACCACACACTTATTTTCTGCATCTCTGCTATCCCTTGACCACGCTTAAAATTAATCTTCGACTAAGCGGTAGTCATAACATAGCTTTTGGTATCGATTAACAGAGAAGCACAATAAATCAACTTAAAAATTAAATGTGAACAAGATTGACTTGAGATGATGATAGACAATAATGATAATAACAAGGTTTCAAGATTCACTTAATTATTTCGTTTTAATGTTACCAACTTGATTCTTATTCGTTACTCGATTGCATGTTTCACATTCTAAACAAATAATCAGAAAATATGATGTTAAAGATCAAAGATAAAACTTATGACATTTGTTTTAAGAAATCTTTTCAATGAAGAACAAAGATGATTTATTCTTATAAGTTATCAAAAATCGATAATATATCAACATGACAATATTATAGTAAAAGATGAACTAATAAAACAAATACTTTTAATACGATTATAATCTAACAAATTGCACATAAAGAAAGCGTGATTGAATTTATATGAAATAAAAGATCATAACCTCTAGATTATCACAATAATAATGATGAACAAAGACTTTTCTTAAAAATAAAATTATAACTCTAAACCACTCTTATAAGAATCAAAGAAGGAAAACATACAAACTACACAATCAAGCTCCTCTTTAGCCTTGCTCTAAATCTAGCCTAACTTATAAACCATTCTCACCAATTCTAGAGAGAAAGAATGAGAGAGGAATGTAAGAGAACTCTCAAATTTTGGGATGCTTAACAATAAACCCAAAGGTCTCATTTTATAGGTAAATGGGAGAGGGCATTAAAAATAATTTATTTCTTACCACCCACCACTCTATCACATTGCAACCATCTTTTGATCTATTTGTACTCCGAATTTGGTCAAGTGTCCAACATGAAGGTTGTAGATAATTCTATTAGTATTCCATAGCCTATTGAATTGTTCCATTTGGATATGTAGTTATGGAGAAATGGCCAAAATATAGTAGCTATGTCAATTATCGTACACCAACCAATCCATTAACTTGAAAGGAATTTTGGAACTCTTTAACCACCAAATTTGATAAACTGGCAAAGCAAAAAGTTGTAGATAATAGAACAAGCTTTTCACAGTCGTAAGAATAAAGTAATTTGGAGTTATATTTATTAAGATATGGTCTCATATGTCTAGATATGTTAGGCTATGATTCAATTTCAGCCACTTGCCACTCAATCAAATTGCAACAACTTTTTGATCAACTTTTAGTCATAATTTGAGAAAGTTTCCAACAAACAAGTTGTAGATAATTATCATAAATTTCCCGATCATCTTGAATAATGTCATTTAGAGTTCTGGTTAGGTAGCAGTGGCCCCAGAAGTCCACATACGTCAGGTTAAACGTCTCAAATTCTAGATTCTATTGTAACCCAATTTCGACTCATTAGATATTAGATTTGGGCTTCAAGTTGTTCTTCAAGTTTGTGAAGAAATCTGTTAACTTTCTACAAGTATAAGATTCGAACCAAATGGGCTTCTGGGTTGAAAGTTATGCTGATTTTACTTGGCCTACATCAAAGTAAATCAAAAATAAAAATTTACAACAATAATTCTTTTAAGCTCAATACAATGAAAATGCTTATATTAATAGCATTTAAAGTCTAAAATATGTTAGACGATTTGTGCCCCAAAGCATCATATTATGAATATAGGCGGTATATTCGAAATATACGTGGTATATTCAGAATAAAGGAAATTGTATGTCTTTATCATTGTAATTGGATTTCGTTATGATAAATGTCCGTATGATGTGAATATGAATGATTTGATTGTGAGACGAAAATCGATTCACGAAAAATATTACATCATTAAAACGTCCCTGGTCGAAGTACTGTCGAGACA
>JANLJB010004006.1:217-13584 GCA_026212285.1 Bursera cuneata
TTTTTTTTTTTTATTTATATCAATAATTGTTGTATTCCAACAGAAATAAAACTATAAAATTTTAAGCAACTTTACATTCACCTCTTTGACATTTACGCACTTAAAAAGGTGATTATTCAAAGATAAGACTAGAAGAAACTACTGTAAGGGGTAGAAAAGAGAGTCGGAGATAATCTAAAATTACTTATAAATTATCCCTTCAAACTAGTGAAAAGGTAGTAACTCCTTCCTGTTTAAATTTTTATTTTAATTTTTAATTTTTTCCTACGGGCCTTGTTAGGGTTTACAGTAGTTTCCACAATTCTCTACGATAATTGTCTCCCTTTTTGAGGTGTTCAAAATGGCTTTTGGGAGAGTTTGAGACATAAAAAATAATCCTAAAAATAGAAATAAATAAATAAAAACTATTTTTCTACTAAAGAGTTTGTTGTATATTTTGGATATAAGAACAAAATTTATAGGATAATTCTACGTATAGAAAAAATCATAAATCAAGTATATATAATTTGATGTGTTGTAATCTCATTACATAAATAATTTTAAAATAATTTATTATAATTTATCCATTTAGTATCACTAATTCTTGTCTTTTTAATGATATTTTATTATATTAGATTATATATATTGATTTGGTATATATATAATTATAGTTTATAACAATGGATAATCAAAAATCTTATTTTGAAGCTCATAAACAAATAGTAGTTTAAAATTTATCTGTATTTCTTGAAGGATTGGTGGGTGCTACAGTAAAGAAAGTTGGAGCGAGGAAATCAAAAACTACGGTACATGTCCACATGTGGGACCTAGCTTTTACCCATGTGAAGTAATGTGTTGGTTCCACGTGGCAAAATAGGATGACTTTAACTTAGTAGAGTAGTCATAATAGTTCTTTTCGTCTTGTTGTCTCACACTTTTCCTTTTGGCCAATCCATCTCTCTTTCGCTACTTTCCTCCTTTCTACGGCTTTCTTCTTCTTCTTCTCCGTCTTCTTGTAATCTTATACTCTCCTTAGTTTTTGCTTTATTGGTTACCTCAATTTTACGATTCCATAACCGTATCATATTCTAATACTTGGATAGGGAATGGATAACCTTACGAAATCATCCATCTAAAATAATATAAAAAGAGAAAAATAACTTTAAGTGATAAAATTTTATAAATCAATTAATTTTTAAAAAAATAAAGTTCTGATTATATAATTTAATTATAAAAATTTTATAAATCTGTTTTTTGAATAAGAAAAATGTTGTTGTCGAGCGTTGTTATTGCTCGTCGCCACTTGACATTTCATCTTAGTGGCATAGCACACCATCAAAATGGTTGGCGGTGGCTAATCTATCTGTTAAAAATTGTTTTATTAACATGCATATTGGTGTTTAGTAGAACGGACATCAAGAAGATTCGATTGCTAGGTATTCTTCAATTATGAGAAAAATGTTACTTCATACAATGAAAACTTTATATAAATAGATTCAATATAATCATTTTGACGCTGATTATGTCTCTAAATGTGCAGAATCTTTGGCCGGCAACAGAGGGTGTTGTCAATTTCATTTTTTTAATTTAAATTATTTATTAAATTTTGAATTTTGAATTCTAATTCCATTTATTTTAATATTATAATTCGAGTAATTATCAGTAACCACCTCTACCTTTTTCCATTTTTTTCACTCATATGAGATGTTTACCCCTTTCTTCTTCTCTCATCCTTAAGTTTTGAAAAAAATCTCTTCTCAAGACCTCTAGTTAAAAATTCTGTTAGTTAAAATCAATTAACATCTATATTCCAATAAATTTATCATTTTACCCTCACTAACATATAAAAAATAACCAATTTTTCAAGGACAATATTAAGTTAAATGATTAAATTACCCTTAAAATAAATACCAATATGTGTTAATATTGTCCATGAAAAAGTAATTTTAATATGTGTTAAGATAGTTTGATAATTTAATTTAATATTGTCTTTTAAAAATTAAGTCATTTTTTATATATACTAGTAAGGGTAAAATAGTAAATTTATTAAAATATAGAGGTTAATGGATACAGAATTTTTAACTGAGGACTTGAGAAGAAATTTTTTCAGAACTTAAGGACGAGAGAAGAGAAAAATGGCAAATGTCCCATATGAGTAAAAAAAAAAAAAGGAAAAGATAGGGGTGGTCAATGATAATTACTCATTATAATTCTAAATAAATTATCGTTTGATATTAATTAAAATATCTTATGATTAAAAATAAATTATGTTTAAATTAGTATTGATAATCCCATTTAGATTTTAATATCACTAGTTTTGTTTTCTGAAGTTATTGATAAGAGTTATTAACAAAGGAACTTTTAATCAAGAAAATGTAGCATTATTCTACAAACAAGATGGAAAGGAAGTTCTGGCTTATGACTCTTCAAGGCGTTTAGGATACCTCTAGAAATAATCCATTGCTATATTGGTGTTACTTTTTTTTTTTTTTAATCAACAATCATTAGATGGAAAAGAAGTTTTGGCTTACATATGCTATTGCTAAAGCAAGTGTGAACACACTTTTCGAAACAATAAGTAAGAAACTGTTGCCGAAAGGAAGCTTGAGACCTCGTGATGTTTTTTCTTTTCAGGTCTGAATGGGAAGCCAAGAGACTTGTTGGACGCCACATGAATCAAATGCCACAAAGAAGAAAGAAGAGAAAAACAAACAAATAATAAAAATAAATAATTTATATACAAGCAAAAAGTAAGCTATCGTTTCTTGTTATCTTTGTCTACCCCCGTTATTTTAAAGGGACATACTTAATCATTGTTTATCTTCTTTATTTTTTCTAGAATTTGGAAAATGTTTAATTAAAAAAAAAAAAAAGAAAAAAAATTGAAATGCCACACTACTTTTGACCGTTATGTGTGAAGTGGCTTGCCGTTTATGAATTATTGCCATTTTTTCCTCACAAAGCATCTTAAATGGTTGACCCTGTTAACTATTCTTTTAAAAAATCAAGGTAAAATTGGGATTTTATCCAAAAATAAATAAACAAATATGAAGTCACTCTTCAAAGCTTTTTCAAGAAATAGCATCAAATTAATATTTTTTTAATTACTTGACCAAATATCAAAGTTATTAAATTAATTTGTTAGAAAGTTCTACAATGCTAGATGTAATATTGGAGGAGTGTGTAATAAGGTATTGAGTATCGTGTATTGTGTCGATTGTTGAGTTTTATATATGTATTTAAGAAACAATAGGTATGTTTGCTACTTAACATGTAGAACAACTAAAGTTTTTAAAATATAAACTTGACTAGCTTTTTCTTTTTTCTAAAATAATTATTTCAAAGACTTTAATCAGGTTTTGCAAACAACAAATTCCTGAAAAAAACATAATATTAAAACTCAAAATTTGAAAGACGTTTTTAAAAATATTATCATGTTATAGCAAAACATTACAAGAGAGTAGAAATCACCCAAAAACATAAACTTTTGTCAAAAAATTTTTAAATATCATGAAAGAGTGTAACGAACTCTCTTATTATAATTTATGACTACCGTGAAAAATTGTAGTCGAGTAGTTATTTGTTATTATCTAACATTGAAGAAAATTTTCTATTGATGAGAGGATAAGATAAGGTAATAACAAAATGATCTGTACTAAAGAAAAAGATAAAAGTTTTTTTTTTTTTTTTTAATTTTCAATTATCGTTGAAATAGAAATTAAAATTGAGTGTAAATAACCATAGAATATCTTATTTCTTATTATACCCTCTTAAATCTCAAAAATAACTCTTATTTAATTTTGCTTCAAGACAAAGACATCCCATAAACCTCATGGGCAATAGAACTTGTCCTACATCATTCTTCTATCCGAACACTACAAAAAAAATAATAATAAAAAAAATAAAAATAAAAACTCTTATTTGTCAGTTTTTAGTCATCAAGTATGTTTAAAATATACCATAAGAGTATGATATTTTCTCTATATATATATAAAAAAAAACTTTTGTAAATAAATAAAAGTGTTTTGTTTATTCAACCACATTTTTTATTCTTCATCTCTAATGATGTGAGTGACTAAGGCTCCAGAGTATTATGATAAAGTTTATCTTGATATGAGATTGTTATATATGGGAGACACAAAACTTTATCATAGCTCAAATATAGTTTCTAACCTATAAACAAAATTAGGCTCTCTATTTGGACAAGTTTATTGTGTTGCTTGTCCCTATGGGGATTATAAGTCTCAAATTATTAAAATAGTAACTGTAGAGCAAAGAAACTTGTTCATTATGAATGTACTGAACACGAATCACATGCAGTTTATTTTTCAGTGTAAATATCATAACAGAAACATAAAATACACACTAGAGTAACTATGACACACTTATGTTAATCCTAAGCAAGTAGTGTATCTCTGGTTTGCAGGCTATCATAATGTTTGATTAGAACAAAGAGTGAGATCTTTTTTTTTTTTTTTTTTTTTTTTTTTTTTTTTTTTATAAAANTTTTTTTTTTTTTTTTTTTTTTTTTTTTTTGTATAAACGTTAATACCTTGACTAGTTGGATGGTAAATTTTATAAGTTAGAGAAAAATATTCGATATATATGAAATTCATAATTCTGGAAGGTTTAAAAAATATTGTCTTAAGGGTTTTACAAGGTCTTGAATGATAAATCAAGGTCGTGTTGTTAATGAAGGTAGTTAATTAATCTTATCCATTTATTAGTTGTAAAACTCAACTCCTTAATTAATATTATCCATTTATTAGATTTAAAACTCAACTCAAAGGCATAGATGTTATTGGAAGGGTAAAATGATAATTTATCCTAGCTACAATTATCAATGTTCTATTAGAGTATTTGTATAATCTTGTTACTTAATAGATGACCTTAAAGAAATAACTTAATCATTAAATTATCAAGTTTTATATTAAAAATAGTATTTAATTTAAAAGTACAACTCTAGACTTCTAGTGAAATGGCCAAGAATTAATGGACTAAGTTCACTACATTTATGAGATAAATGATATTGGGTCTAACAAGTTAGAGTTTGTAATTAAATGTATCCATTAAAGGTCTCTTGGATAGTTTCTTGATTATTCTGGACATAGACTAAACAAAGAGGACAAGTTTAGTTTAATTAGGCTTGTTTTTAAAAGGTCTAGTTATTAAATTAAATTGGAAGAGGGTTGTTTTAATCTATTGGGCAGAATAATTAATTGATTATTAATTGGGCTAACACGTGTAGGCCTATATGTTGTATACCCTGGGCCCAAGTCAGGTTTTTGATGAGGCAATATTATATAAATTTGATGTTTGTGACAAATCCTAGTTAAGACATACAATAACGAGATATAAAGAAAGATTAAATTAAAAACCTAGCCGCAAGTTTCTATACACTCTCATATAGAGCGTTGATGTCCCATTTGGAACCAAGGCTAAGGGCCAATAATAGTCTATCTCAATTGGGCCCTATCTCCGTTCAACATGAAATGACCCATCTTAATTGGATAGTATTGTTAATCTTCATTCAACATGCAATAGTTCATCTTAAATTGTGTAAATGCGTCAATCTCCATTTCAACGTGCAACAAGCAATAAATTATTTAAGGCTAAAGCCTAAATACACTTATGAGGCAATATGTTAGTGATAATCCTAAATGAATTGACTTAACTTGTTCACTAAAGATGCAATATTAGTTTTGGTTAAGGTAAGCTATTGTAGAGCCCTTATAGATCTCCTCTAGAAAGTTTGATTATAAAACAATCTTGAGATATGTATAAATTCACCTTATAAATTAAGGCGGTAGTAAAACAAGGCTTTAGATTTTCAAGACCAAGTTTTTCAAATCAATCTTTATTGTACTTGGCTTGTGAAGGATATTATCCACTATCATCTTGTTAGGTCCCAACTAAGAATAAAATATAAATAACATAAATTAGACTCCAATCAGGGAAGTACTAAACCACAGTGTTCTAAACAAATTCTACAACGTCCCTACAACTGACACTACACTAGTTCAAATAGAATAAAATACTAACTGCTCTCCTATTCTCACATCCACTACCCCCATCTGCATGGCTTTCCCCTTTCCACGTTACTTCTCCACATTACCCATATCTTGACCCTCATTCATGTGCTCCTTCTGTTACCCCTCCACGTCCACATTTGCTGCATCCTTTTGTTGCTCCTCCACGTCCACACTTGCTAAATCCTTCTGTTGCTCCATGTTCACATATGCTGCATGAGTCCCAAAGAACTTGGGATTGGCACGTCGCACTCTCCTCGGTCTATCAACTCCCTCCCCCTTAATAGGGACCTTGTCCTCAAGGTCTAGTGAAGGGAAACTGCGTTTCAGCTGGTCAACATCTTCCCAGGTGGAGTCTTCCTTTGGAAGCAATTTCCACTTGACCAACGCCTATGTTGCATATTTGGAGCCATTCTTCACCCATCTAAAGTCTCTAATTGCCTCAGGTTCTAATAGTAAATCTCTATCAGCCCGAATGGGAGGAGCCTCTGTGTGTGTAAATGCATGGTCTCCGAGTTGCTTTCTGAGTAACGAGATGTGAAATACAGGATGAACCTTAGCATGTATTGATGGTATGGCTCATATATCATAAATCTGTGGAAGGTGGCTAGTTGTAACGGTATTTTGGGAACTAAGGTTTATTATAAATACTTATTGATGTAACCCTAATTTTTATATAGTGAATACTTTACCGTCATAGTGGACGTAGGCTCATAGTCGAACCACTTTAATTCGTTGTATCTTCTTTCTCTTTTCTCCTTTAATTTTTGATTAATTACATAACAAATAGTATCAGAGCAAGATTCATCACATCAGTCAGGTTGTTTCTACGATGGCTGGGGGTTCATCTCCTACGAAATTCGATATTAGGGTTTTTGATGAAACTGAAAATTTCGGGTTATGGCAGAGAAGGGTGAAGGACCTATTGGTGCAACAGGGAATGGTGAAGGCATTAGGAAAGAAGCTGGAAAACATGTCTGAAGCAGACTGGAACGAATTGGAGGTGAAGGCAGTATCCACGATTCGGTTTTGTTTGGCGGATAAGGTGATGGTTCATGTCATAGATGAGAAATCACCCGCAGCAGTTTGGTTGAAACTGGAGAGCCATTACATGTCAAAGTCGTTCTCAAACAAGCTGTATCTAAAGTATAAGTTATACGAGCTTAAGATGACAGAGGGTTCGAATCTCAGACAGCACATAAACACGTTCAAACAGGCTATCAGTGATTTGAAACGTGTAAATGTGAAGTTTAAGGAAGAGGATTAGGCGTTGATGCTATTGCACTCTTTACCAGATTCATAAGAAAATCTGATAACAACTTTGACTTAGGGAAAGGAGTCATTGGAGTTGGAAGATATCACAGGAGCCTTGCTATCTTTCAGCCTAAGGAAGAAGTCAAATGAAGACAATTCTAATGGAGAATGGCTTATGGTAAGGAGAAGGGGAAGAATGGCGGGCCGAGCAAGGATTCTCAGTTAAAACATAAAAAGAAGAAAAAATTGTTATGTTTCAAATACGGTAAGGAAGGTCACTTCAAGAAAGATTGTCCAGAATGGGAGAAGATCGAAAGTGATAGCAAAAAAACTAGGCAAAAATCGACAAATGTGGTGGAGGATGACTTGGATTCTGGAGATGGTGACTTACTCACTATTTCATCAGGTTTAGACCCCCTGACAGATTCGTGGGTATTTGACTCGGCATGTTCATATCACATGACACCTCACAAAGATTGTTCGACACATACAGGTTGAGTAAGTTTGATTCTGTACTTATGGGTAATGATGCTTCCTGTAGAGTGGTTTGGATTAGGAACTGTTAAAGTTAAAATGTTTGATAGGGTTGTTAGAATATTGAGTGATGTTAGGCATATACCGGAGTGAAGGAAGAATCTAATTTCATTAGGTGCTTTAGATGCTCATGATTGCAGCTATATATCTAAAGGCGAGGTGATAAAAGTAATGAGGGGATCTGTGATGATGATGAAAGGGCAGAAGTTATTCGAAAATATTTATAGGCTGCTGGATACTACCATTGTAGGTGGAGTAGCTAGTGTAGAGTTAAATTCAGATAGTACTATTTTATGGCATATGAGGTTAAGTCATATAGGTGAACGTGGCATGATGGAGCTACATAGGAGAAATCTGTTGAAATGAGTAAAATCATATAGGCTTGATTTCTGTAAAATTTGTGTTTTGGGAAAACAACATAAGATACAGTTCAAGAAAGGCACGTACAAGACAGAGGGTATACTAGATTATGTACATTCAGATGTTTGGGGACCAATTAAGGAAGTATCACGAGGTGGGCATGTCTATTTTGTGACTTTTATAGATGATTTTTCAGGGAAGGTTTTAGTGTACTTCATGCGGCACAAGTCAGAAACTTTTGAGAAGTTTAAATTGTGGAAGGCTGAGGTGAAAAATCAAACGGGTAGAAAAATCAAGTGTCTAAGGTCAGACAATGGAACTGAGCACAAGGATTTGAAGTTCTTAGAATTTTGTGAGTAGCATGGAATAAAGAGGCATTTTACAGTTCGGAAGACACCACAGTAGAATGGTGTGACAAAAAGAATGAACAGGTCACTTGCAGAACAAGCAAGGTATTTCAGGTTGAATGCTGGGTTTACTAAGAACTTCTGGCCAGATACAGTGAGTATGGCAAGCTTTTTAATTAACAGATCACCACGGGAAGCACTAGATGGGAAGGTTACAGAAGAGGTATGGACAGGTAAAACAGTTGATTATTCTGGTTTAAGAATATTCGAGTGTTCTACCTATATGCATGTTTCTAGTGATAAGAGATCAAAGCTGGACCCAAAACCCAAGCAGTATGTTTTCTTTGGTTTGAAAAAGGAGTGAAAGGTTATAAGCTTTGGGATCCTATTGCAAAAAAGGTGGTGATGAGTAGAGATGTGATTTCTGATGAAAAATCCATGTTAGAGAGTACTTAGGAAGACAAGAAGCAGAAGCCAACATATTGCAATGAAAACAGAACGATTCAGTGTGAGTTATAGAAAGCAACTGAGGAGATGAACAATCAGAATACAGAAGCTTCTAGCTCAGATGATTAGTAGCATCAGGATACAGTTATAGGGAGACCTAGGCGCACTATCAGACCACCAGTGAGGTATGGTTTTGAAGATTTGGTTGCTTATGCACTTATTACCATTAGAGGAGACCCTACTACTTTTCAAGAGGCTTTAGGGAGTCAGGAAAAGGATAAGTGGTTAGGTGCTATGGTGGAGGAAATTGAATCTTTGGAATAAAATCAAACTTGGGATTTGGTGAAGCTTCCAGAGGGGAAACGGGTAATAGGGCGCAAGTGGGTATACAAGAAAAAAGAAGGAGATAGGTTTAAGGCTAGGTTAGTAGCAAAGGGGTATTCATAGAAAAATGGAATAGATTATGATGAGATCTTCTCTCCAGTTGTCAGATATACTTCTATTAGATGTGTGTTGAGTCTTGTAGTTTATTTAGATATAGAATTAGAACAAATGGATATAAAAACAGCTTTTCTTCATGGTAATTTGGAGGAAGATATTTACATGGAATAGCCAGAGTGGTTTGTTCAACCGGGTAAAGAACAGTTGGTTTACAAACTGAAGAAGTCTCTTTATGGACTGAAACAATCCCCAAGGCAGTGGTATAAGTGGTTCGATTCCTACATGATTCAGATTGGCTACACAAGGTGTGTGTATGATTACTGCGTTTATGTTAAAAGCTTTGATGATGATTCTCTTATTTTCTTGTTATTATATGTGGATGACATGTTGATTGCTGCTAATAGTATGGTAGAAGTCAACAAGTTTAAGACTTTGTTGAGTAGAGAGTTTGACATGAAGGATTTGGGCACTGCCAAGAAGATTCTTGGGATGGAGATTTACAGAGATAGGAAATCTGGGAAGTTATGGTTATCTCAGAAGACTTATGTACAAAAGGTAATAGAGAGCTTTAGCATGTCTAAGGCTGAGATTGTGAGTACACCATTTGCAAATCACTTTAAATTGTCTACCAATCGGTGCCCGAATACAAAGGAAGAGATTGAAGACATGTCAAAAGTACCATATGCTAATGCGGTAGGGTGTTTGATGTATGCCATGGTTTGCACTAGGTCAGTTTTAGCACATATAGTTAGCGTGGTGAATAAGTATATGGCTAACCCTGGAAGACAGCATTGGGGTGCAGCCAAGTAGATTTTCAAATACTTAAGGGGTATCATGGACTATGGTATCATGTTTGGTAGACAAGAAGAGGTACTTTCAGTTGAGAGATATGTTAATTCAGACTATACTGGGGACCTTGATAACAGGAGGTCTACTATGGGTTATATTTTCACATTTATAGGAGGACCTATTTGTTGGAAGTCTGGGTTATAGTTTTTAGTTGCACTATCTACAACTGAAGCAGAGTACATGACAGCTGCTGAAGCTGCTAAGGAAACATTATGGTTGACAGGTCTTGTTAAAGAACTGGGAGTTCAACAAGAGGGAGTCAAGTTACATTGTGACAGTCAAAGTGTCATCTATTTAGCAAATAATCAGGTATATCATGCGAGAACCAAATAAATAGATGTGAGGTTTCAGAAGATCAGAGAGCTGGTTAACTCANTGTAACTTGAAGCTTCAGTAGGTTCACACTTTTGAGAATGCAGCTGATATGTTGACAAAAGCCATTACTGCTGATAAGTTTAAGCATTACTTGGACTTGATCAATATCTCCAAGTGCTGAAAAGGAAGCATTCCCAACTTATATGTTTTAGGTGGAGCTCAAGGTTACTTTCTCCTAAGAGGTCATATTCATCAAAGTGTCCTTACGTTCCATCACACGTGATATCCATAATCCATAATTCGCTCCGTATTCACACTCCGGTGACACAATCACATGAGTTCGCCTGATTTTCCAACTAACCGCTTATTTCTGTAAAATCATACACACATATAACGCTCCGATCTATCAATCCATCTAACGTCCTATTCATCAATCACATAGTTTCTATTCCCTAAGTCACAACATAATTTAAATCCACATGCACATAAAATGAAATGGAACAGTACAGTCAAAAACCCCTACCTTAATATCCTAACTTTAGCTCTCAGACCTCTTTCTTTCTTTTTCTCATCCGTATCGTGAATTCCATGTGTCCTGGGACTCCTAGATGAGTCCTTGGAGTCACGGGACAAAACCGAAATCGAAGACCACCACCGAACTCCTTTGACCAAGAGGAAGAAATCCCGATCGATGGTGTAGGTTGTCGACAGTGGAGGAGGTAGATCGTCGTTGACGTAGGCAAACCTTTCTGGCATCATTCCAGTTGATTTTGGCGTCAGACTGGAGAATGGAGGCCACCGTCGTGACCAACACGTCGAGAGCTTTCCATCGCCACCTATCTTAAAGCTTAACTCATCAGAAATGTGAAGCATCATCGGCGATGGCAGTGAACGCATTTTCTCCGATGAGTAGGGGTGTTGCTGTAGATTTTTAAATATCTTGGGTCACCATGCAATTTATATAGACTTGGGATTCAGGGGTCTAATATAAATTTTTAAACCTTCAACGATTGCGAATCTTAACCCCAAAGTCTTGACATCGTAATGCCAACCTATCATCATCTATTTTTCACTCATGTGACCCTCAAAATACAAATATCGGGCACTAAAGAAGAAAAATCTACGAGCCCACATAAAATTTTGTTTTAGTCAAAAATTTTGAAAACTCTCAAATACCTCCGTATACTCATATACACGATGTCATCACGTCTGTGTCATCCCATATACGTCAAAAGCACACACTTTTATGATTTCAAGCTTTGAAATTTTTCACTTACACCCTAAAATCACTGTTTTGAAAATTCGGGTTAATACATGACCTATATAATAAAGGTCTCACTTTTTATTGTAACCAAAGAATGCAACATACATCCAGAGGCAAACTATAGTCCCAACTAACCAAGGTATTGAATTATATAATAAAGTTCTCACTTTCTATTGTAACCAAAGACTACACCCTACAATCCAGGCTAAATTGGTCCTTGTAAAGGTCATTACACTGAAATATAAACTTCACTTGGTCCTTATTCAATGTATTCAAAATATGTGATTGTAATACCTAAAAAAATTGAATAATGTATTTAAATGAATGAGGCGTACGTGATGTTATATGTGCATACGTGTATACGGGTTGTATGACAGGATAAGTTGGAGAAATAACTACGTAAATTTTTTATTGATTTGGTGTTCCATGCCGTGACGTGGAGTGGACTCACGCAGCGGCACAGAGAAGGAAATCCGAGAGAGGTGTGAGATAGAAAGTTAGCACCCTATCATAGAATAGGTCCACACTGTAATGTGGAAGGAGAAGGAGAAACAGGGCATGAGGTGAACGGCTCAGTGCGAAATGGATCAACACCCCGATGTGGAAGGGATAGAAACTTCGCAGGAAAGGGTTGGTGCCCTGGTACCGAGGGATAGAGACTTTGTGCCCAGATATGAAAAGTTTGGTGCCTTAGCACAGAGTCGAGATTCTTGAATTTTTAAAGTTTCAAAAATGGACATCTAGGTCCCAAATTTAGGTCACTGCCACCGTCGTAGTGACTGTTCATCTTCCCGATGAGTTTGCCCTTACGGTTGATGGCATTGGAACAATCTGGATGAGACCAATCTAGATCTGGTGGCCTCATCATCAGTAGTCGCCTGGATTGCTAGAGATCTGGCTTGGAAGCCTAGGTTCTGCTGTTTTTTATCTAATTTTGTCGACGAGATCGGGGTCAACACTTGTGGCTATCGCTTCATCTCGTTGTGCCAATCTCAACCCCGATCTCCGTTTTTGCTATCATCACCTGATTCATCGTTGGGAAGGCCTAATAATTTTGGTTTGTGTTTTTCTATCTCGGCATCACAGCCACCTGACAATCCACCTCCAGGCTCATCTTATTAATCTAGAAGAGATGAATTTAGTGGTGGTGTTCTTTCCTCATGATTTGCCACTAATTAAACTACCAGTTAGACATGAAACTGCCTGAAATGCAGTGACCAATAGAATATTATTACCACCTTATAGCTTTTATGTTTTGTAAAAACACCCTTACTTTCAATGACTTGGAGCCCCCTATCACTTACAATTTTGGCATCTATACCCCTACTATACGGTTTGTCACCTGCACTTATGTAGGTTTCGAGTTTGGCTATTTCACCTTTACCTGAATTACTGTTAACCTCCTGTTGGTTTATTAGTTTGTTTTAGCACCCTGAAGGAAAAATATATTACACACCCCTAGGTTTGATTTTGTTTTGATTATGCCCCATGGCTTGAAAGAATCAATCGAGGCCTCTGATCTCGAAGAATCTGACAACGAGGCCCCTC
>JANLJB010004007.1:0-12437 GCA_026212285.1 Bursera cuneata
TGGAAGATCTAGATATGCCTATTTGAATCTCCAATGGTCAGGTTTGACGAGCCTTCCAGCTTGCCTTAACTTTGCAGCAATGTTTCGATGCCCATACGAACTCCGATTTTGATGAACCATACCTTCTCGAAAAGTTCTAGATGTCTTCTAAAACTTTACTGAAGAACACTTTAATTTTTGGGCACTCATTCTATGTCGAAAACCTGCAACAATCTCAAAAGGTCTAACATTAAAATGTTGCTAATAATACCAAATTAAAGCATATTTTCTAAAACTTTTCTAAAAGTGCCTTTGATATAAAATAAACTCAAATGAACCTCAAATAATATAAAACATGCCTTAAATGACTAAATATAGGAGAATAAAAATGTATAATTTTATCCCTATCATCCAGCTAGTCTTGTCGCAATTACACGTTTTCCATTTTCTGGAACTAGTCGGACCAATCCGAAATCTGCAACCTTAGCCTGCACATTCTCCCCAAGAAGAACTTTTACCTTAAGCCACAATCTTTCTGGTATTTGAACTCTTACTTCGACCAACAGAGGAACTTTTACCTCCACTGAGAAATTCCTCTGGTGAACTCTAGGAGGTCTTCCAGGAGGAGTGAAGCTACTACTATTTTTTCCAATATCAGGGTTCCTATTAGTATGGACAACCTCATCTTGTTTAAAATTCGGCAATTTCCCGCAAACATGATTATTAGACACATCTGGCTTTGTAAGAGTGGACAGAGCTGTAAGCTCGCTTGGTGTGGTACCCGTAAGCAGATTATTTGAAAGTAGCACTTGTTTCAATGATGCAAGCTTGGAAAATTTTGAAGATATGTTAACTGAAAGCTCCAAATTTTGAAAATTGACAACTGTAATGCTACCACCGTTGTCACACGAAATCCCCTTCCATATCTGAGAGCTATCACAAGGATCATTTCCTTTCCAACTCTGTGCAAACACCACTGGGTAGCCCATATATTCTGCTATTGACAACAAAACATTAACCCGACTATCACAGGCAACACGAGGATCATCTAGAGAAAAGCTATTAGAACCATTTGTCAAATCCACTCTAACTTGAGAAGTATCAAACTTTGGTTACGGACCCTGAAGCAAACTATTAGGCAAATTGAGAAAAGTAAGCGAACGAAGACTAACCAAAGACGAGGGAACATACCCGTCAATTGATTATCTCTGACGCTAAATGTTTTCAAATCACTAAGCCTAGACTCATCTGGCAAAGCACCCGTAAATGAATTACCATGAAGCCGAACTATGGTCAGAGCGGTCATGTTTCATAACACCGCCACTGATCCATTGAGCTTGGAATTACTAGTTTGTCCATTCAACCAAAGGCTCTGAATGGAAGACTTGGAAGAACTCGACGGAAGTTGCCCATGAAGATTTTTCATAACCGAATGCAATTGCGTTAATCCTGGAAAACTGTCTCCACCCAAAAATTCAGGAATAGTCCCTGAAATATTAGCCCCGTTAGCAGAAAATCTCTGCAAGGCCGTTGCATCTTTCAAGCTTTAAGGTATCTCCCAAGAAAACGGATTATTATCAAGACTTGATAGTTTGCAAGGACGTCAACCCAGTAAAGAAATAAGGCGGTATGTACGAGAAATCATTGTATTTAAAACCCACCGTTCGAAGAGAACTTAACCCGGAAAGACTAGGGATTGGTCCTGCAGTTGATTGTTTGATGCGTTCAAAACAGTCAATGAAGAGAGGTTTTTGAGGTTTGATGGGAGGCTTCCTTTCAGGTTTTGGCTGTCAATCTAGATCTGGGTCACCCGGCTTTTCTCACACAGAACGCAAACCCAAATTCGATGGGTTTCCTAAGCTGGCCTTGAGAGCTTGCGTGGTCTCAGCGTCTGCACAGAATTGACAGTGAAATGAGAGAATGACAGAGACCACAGAAAGGAGGAGGGGAACAGAAATGCCGGAATAGCCTTTCTTCATTTTCTCAGAGAAGTTGGAGTGGAAGTGAAAAAGTATTTTTTTATGGAAGTTGCAATCGTATTCTTTGTTTTTCTAGTGATGTTTTGAAAAGTAGTCTGTGTTCCGCGAAGACATAATTCTTACAAGACAGAGCTGAAGGAATTGAAAGACAGGACTTGAAATAATTGTCACATCAAGTACAGGGTTAGGAAATTGAGTTACCAGCATCACTGTACCAGTGGAGACCATTAAGCATGGACTCTATAATGTGCAGACATAAAGACTGGGTTCAAAACGTCTACCAATTTTTATATGATTTGTCTTTGTTTCAAACCTGATTTTCACTTTATGGAAATGGTAATATGATAAAAGACACTTCTTAAATTTTTATCTTAAATTTTCATCTTAAGTTATATGTCATTTATATGTTACTAATTTAATGAAATTCTCTAGACTTATTATCACTACAAGAAATTTTATTTTTTACAACATTTTTTTACGGCGTTTTTTAAAAAAACGCTGTAAAATATTATAATTTTAGCATTTAAAAAATTGTTACAGCGTTGAACGCTATAAATATTTTAAAATACAAAATTTACGGCGTTTATAAACGTTGTAAAATTAAAAAAAAAGGATAACTAGGGGTTTTAAGTTTTGGGTTCTTTAGTTGCGCCGTTTTCATTCTCTTCATTCTTTGTTCACCTCCTCTTGGAGTCGGCAAAACCCTCTNTATATTTTGTAGCAAATTATTTCGACTTTGAATTTTCCAAGTCACGTTACATCTATAATATGGGTTATAAGAAATTAAAACGGGTAAATTAATAATGTTCTATAGCATGGGTTACAAGAAATTGAAATGGGTAAATTAATAATGTTAACTTACAATTAATTCAAGAAATTCAAAGTCAAGATTTATATGAATGAAGAAATTTTTGAAAATGGTAAGGTTGCATATATTACTTACTATCATTTCTAGCTTCTTAAAATAATTCCATTGTACATTCTGTGGTTTAGGATGCATGGATGCCATTAGGATAAAGATCCTCTCCTTATCTCATTTTTACTTTGGCTTTTAATGATCTAATGACAAATGACAGTTATGATATTATAGGGTCAATATTTATCTACTTATATTTTTTCTTTTTAAAAATCTAAACAATACCTTTTATTGTTCCTTAATTTTAATGTCTTCTACTTTCACTTGCCTTCTTTGCAAACAGCTGTAAAACATAAGAGTCTGAAGTTGCAAGACCTCACCTTTTGCATTGAACGGCTTAAAATAAAAATTTAAAGGAAGGCAAAAATATAAATTTCATTTTCTTCGTATTCAAATTGTTAGAATGTGACTTGAATCATACTTTTTGAAAAAATGCTTTTAGGATTAGGTTTTATGATTGCTTTAGTTTAGGATTCTATTTTCCTAATTGTGATTGACTTCTATTATAATAGTTGACTCCTATAAGAAATAAGATTGATAGAAGGAATAGGAAAATAGAATTATTGTATCAATAGGAGTTCTACTCTTATTAGACTCTTATTTCTAAATAGAAGAGCTTCATATAGACATATAAATATAAGGGTTGAGAATCAGTTCTAGTTATGAGAGAGAGAGAGGCTAGACATAATAGGTACATAACCTTATGGGGTTTTAGGAAGAGACTTAATTGTTCAATTCTGCATTGTTATATTAGGCATCGGGTAGAATACCTTCAGGCTGAATGATAGTAGGCCTTCATACGCTAATATATTTGGTATCGGGTTGGTATTGGGTAGAGTACCAGTTTGGTGTATTATCTCTTGTACTCTTACATACTTATGATCTAGTGGATTTATCTCTTCATCCGTGGATGTAGACAATTGAA
Source organism: Bursera cuneata (assembly GCA_026212285.1). Lineage (NCBI taxonomy): Eukaryota > Viridiplantae > Streptophyta > Magnoliopsida > Sapindales > Burseraceae > Bursera > Bursera cuneata. The sequence continues at coordinate 3,800 of JANLJB010004007.1, forward strand.
GCTGAACCACGTTAAATATTTTGTTTCTTTGTGTTGTTTAAATTTTACCAATCTTGAAGTTACTTGTTTCCACATAATTCCTTTACAAGTGGTATCACAGCTCGTTAATTTTCTTATAAGTGGTATCAGTGCTAGTTTATTTTTCTTTCACAAATTTAAGCTGGATCTCAAATCACTCATTCAGCATGTTTCTTGGCGAGTAAACAAAAAAATTGTTATAAGTGAAAGGCCTTAAATTTCCTTTATAAATAATAACTTTGATGCTTAAATGTTGATGAATTATGCGGGATGCCAAACTCTTAAAGACTCTTGGACGTTTCTGTTGATGGCTTTTATTTCTAAGAAGAATTCAATTTGTAGTTGGCTTCGGATAGAGGATGATATTAAAACTAAGAAAATTATACCCTTTGTTTTGGTCTTTAATAAGGAAAGAGTTAAATGTGTTTCGGTCATTAATAAAGAAAGAGTTAAGTGTTCTTTGGTCTTTAATAAGAAAAAAAAAATCTTAACCCTAATATTGTAATTGTCATGTATGACAAGATCCTTAAAAGCTTAGGAAAAGATGAAATGAGGACATCTAAGTCCATTCTATTAAAGTTCAATAACATTTAATATTTTGGAGCAACTATTTTCTACAAAAAAGACATTGATAACAATGTTATTTATTATGAGATGTGTATTCATATTAAACTTTTACAAATAGAAATTTTGAGTAATATTCAGTAGAAATAGTAGTGTTGCTAGAATCATTGTGCAAATGGTTTTTAGTTTCGAAAAGCAAAATCAATTATGAGGTGAGGGAATTTGACAAGTCAATTGAGTTTGTGTCATCAGAAAGTCATTTATCTGGCCTCCACAGCTCAACTAAAGATGAGAGAACGTACACAAAATCACCCATGTTAGGCATTTGGTAGGGTCGCTTGCACAACAGTGGTCAGCCAGCTTATAAATCGTGATTAGACTGGCCAAGGTCTCATTCTCTAGCTCAATTATTGGATCAATGGCATTTGAGAATGTGTTTTTGTTCATATGCATGCTGCGAAACCATGTGATAAGGTGGAGCGTATCCTCAGGTCGGCTTGTATCAATAGCTCTTCTACCTGTGATTAACTCCGTCAAAACCACTCCAAAGCTAAACACATCAACCTTTTTAGTAACTCATCCTGTATCTACAGAGTCATAATAAAAATTAATGTTGCTTTTATAGCAAGTAATCCCCTTCTCCATGCCTGAGAAGTATCATAAGGGTGATTTCCTTGCTAGCTATGGGCAAACATGATTAGGTAACCCATAGATTTCATTACTGACAACAAATTATTCACCTGATTATCGCATGAAGCACCAGGATCATCTAAGCAAAAGCTATTAGATCCAGTTTTCGAATCCACTCTCACTTTAGAATTATTAAACCTTGGTGTCGAACCCTAAAGCAAATTATTAGTTAAACTGATAGTAGTAAGTGTAGGAAGATAATCCAAAGACAAAGAAAAGTGCATGTTAACGGATTATCTCTCAAGTTGAAATTCTTCAAACCCCTTACCCTAAATAAATCTGGTAGAGGACCTGAAAAGAGATTAAAATTATAAAGCCAAACGTGAGTCAATGTTAGTAAGTATATTGAAGGGTAATTTGGTAGATAAAGTTAAGGACAATTTAGGTATCAAGTAAGAATAGCTGATGTGACAGTTATCCAGTTGTGTAAATGATTATATAAGAACCCAGCCCTATAGGTTCAAGAATTCTAGAGACTTCCATGATGATCTCACCTGCAAACGTACTTTTTCCAAATTCATTGCGGTCTCAAGTGCTTTCGACACTCTATGCATATGACCTTGGCAGCTACGTATGCAACCCAAGCCTATCTGTTGGAATATTGTGTCATAGAATATCACTTGTACATAAATATTATATTTATACAGTTATTGATTTATATAATAAAAGGAAATTACTCTTTTATCATCATTTGTAATTTGATTACTAATTGCTTATATGTATGATTAAAGTCCTTATGATTAATATCGAATTAATACAGATATGAGACAGTATTAATCCATATAAGATTTAATTATTAAACCGTCTCAAGTTGAAGTATTATCGAGACAGGATATCGGTAATACGGTATAGACTAGTATTACACTTGTACAAGTTATAGAAGCGTAACCGTATGATTCTCATTCATTTAAATATTGGATATTTAAACAAGTGTAATAGAGAAATATTATTAGCCGTTTAGAATGAGAACATATTCACTGGACACGATCCGCACAAAATCTTAGTGGTAGTTTACCTAAAGTGTCTCTAGGAGGTCCGCTTAGGGCAGGTGTAAGTAATCTGCTGACTTGAGACTTACACGGCCATCTCATATGACAATCGGTATACTTTGATCCTTGATGTTTGGAATCCTAACGGGTTTCATATACACTTGTATTTGGGTATACCAAGAACCATTTAGGAGTGAGTTTAATGTCAAGACGGGACATTTCATTCCGGGTAAAAAGAGATGATGTCACACAGGATACGACAACAATGTCTCTAAGGGTTTGCAACCATTGGGATGATGGACTTGGTCATGATTTCCCTGGTAAAGAGAATTGTTGGATTTGGGATCCGAAATGTACGTCATTATTGGGGAGATACATAACCAGCCCTATGCCTCGTACGTGACATCCGACATAGGATTTAATTACATATAACTGCACCTGATAAAGGATATATTCATTTACGGATATTTCCAGAGAATTAGATAGACACGGTGCTTTGTTAGAAACTAACCATGTCTTGTGAATTGGTATAAATGCAATACGCTTCACGCACGTATACGGATGGTCCAAGAAACTCGATTTACTACCAACATCTCCAAAAACCTAATGGATCAATTATCAAAGACTCGTCGATGAAGATTTGTTATGAGAAAAGGAAATGAAATTAATTATGATTAATTTTGTAAAATGAGAGAGAACTATGATTATTTTGGAAGTAGTCAAGTTAGTGGAATTTGTAGAGATAATTAGATTATTCTACAATATACATTCATGGGCTTTTAAAATATATTAGATATATTTATAACATATTGGATATGAGTTTTAGGGATGTGCTTCAAAAGGCCAAATTTGTTAATTATGGTAATTGAATAATTTGGGTCTTGTTTATATACTAATTATATTAGTTTGGGCTTTAACATTTAAATTAGATTTAACTAAGCCCAAACCCATAAGCCCATTTATACATTTGGTAGGACATGCTTGGCATGAAAATGTTTTTTAATGACAATTTTGGAATTTGCCAAAATATTAGAGATTTACATAAGCCACCACTTGAATCTTATAAAGCCATGTTTAATAAAATATTAAATGCAAGAAAAGTGTTTGAAACACATTCATCATCTCTCTCTCTCTCTATATACTTGAACGTTTCTTACCTCTCCATTCTCTTGAATTTTGTTGCAACAAATTCACCAAGAAAACTAGCATTTTCAAGCAAATCAAAGGTGAATAGGTGTTTTTAGCCATTATAAGAACAACATATATCAAGCTTGCAAGTTGGTGGAGAAATCATAAAGTTTGAAAGGAATTCTTGGGAGAAAAATACCCATTCAAACTTGGACCTTTTGTAAGTTTTCTTCCACCATTTACACTTACTTTGAACCCAATTGCATGATCCTAAATTTACTTTCACTATCTTCCATCGCGATTTCATGCAAGGACAGATCAAGAAGATGTCGATTCTATCAGTCAGACTAATTCAGAGTTTCTGGTATGGCGAAGAGTTGATCAGTTTGTCATAAGCTGGCTACTCTCCTCCATCACAGAATCCATGTTTGGATATGTGGTTAGATGCTCCATATCTAGAGAAGTTTGGGATGCTCTGGAAAGGTAGTTCCATACAGAGTCAAAGTCACGGATCAAGCATCTAAAACACCTTATGTAAACCTCCAAAAAAGGCTCACCATCTGTCTCCGAGTTTTTTCTTAAAATGAAAGATTATGCCGATACTCTAGTTGTTATAGGAAGCATGATATCAGATTCAGACTTACTTTTGCACATACTAGAAGGTTTAGGACCTGAATATGATCTGTAGCTGTTAATTTGACATCAAGAGTTGAAAATATAATGTTGGAAGAAGCTTAATTTCAACTTCAGAGCTACGAAGGCTTGAACAACATCATTTAACTCAGTCAATTATTGTCAATTCTAGTGCTAATATGGGTAGGAAAGCATCACCTGCAACTGGTTTCTTTAGTTCATGCAATTAAAATACTTATAATCAAGGATTTCAAAGAGCTCTTGGTCAACATTCTAGAGGCAGAAGAAGAATCAGATTCTCTTCATATTGAAGAAGAATGCCTCCTAGAGGATTTTCTAGATTCTATGCTAATGGCTCAGCTGGCACTGGCTATAATAACAGTGGTGCAGGAAGGTCTAGACCAAGAAATTATGGACCTGTGTTGAAGATTTTTGCAAGTACATGAAATCGTATCAAGCAATATAATAGTGAAGTTGAGTTATCATCCCACGAGGATTAAATAAAATGAGTAATAATTGTAACTAGGTCTAATACTATTTAGACAATAAAACTGAGATGAATTATAACTAACTTAACGAAGTAAAAACTAAATGAGCAATTATCAATGATTATACCTACATTTTGCTTAAATTTCACTCAAATTGAACTTTTGTTACTTTTCTCTTCTACCATCCTTAAGTTTTTAAAAAATATATTCTCAAGTCTTTCACTTAAAAAATGTTAAAAGATATCAAACGGTGTAAAGGTATATTGGTGTTTTTCAGTTGTAAAGTTAAATAAATGAAAGTAAATATTATAATACCCATATTTATCTTTTTATATTTTTATGTAATTATATTATGAAATATTAATAATTTAATGAAAATAAAATATAAATAAGTATGTAAACATAAAAATAAATAAAAACCATTCAAACAATATAGAATAAAACAATTGAATAAAAATAACGAAAGTCCAAGATTAAAAAATAATCATATACAAATAAATTGATAATGTCACAAATAAAATATATATATATAAAAAATCACGGTAGCAATCAGTAGGTACCAGTGACATTTAATGTTGCATCTCTTATTTGAAATATTATATTTATTTCAAGGGTAATTTGGTCATTTAACTTAATTTTATAATTAAAATTAGTCTTCTCTTTATATTTATTAATAAGGGTAAAATGGTAAAGTTGTTGAAATGTGAAAGTCAACAGATGTTGACTAATAACATATTTAACTAAAGGATGTGAGAAGATATTTTTTGAAAACTTAAGAATAACGGAAGAGAAAAATGGTAAAAGTTCTATTTGAGTGAAATTTAAACAAAAAGTAGGGGTGGTCATTGATAATTACTTAAAACTAAATCTAACAATGATGTAATATGAATGATAATGAAGATGCCAAGCTATGATTTCGTCATCACCATCTAGACTGATTTCTTGATATTACTTTGTTAGATTCTAGGCCTATCTTTTGAAAACAACAATTCCTGGTGCTATCTATAAATCTCTCTCGAGTGCGTACATAATTATTTGTTATCCCTAACTTAATTATCTGTAACTTGAGTTTAGAGTATTCAAATATAATAAGAGCTATGAATTATTCAGTTTAATGTTACGCAATCCATGTAAATATCCCTATCTTATATGTAGATTATGGTGTGAGATTATATGTTCAATCATCATGAAATATCTCTCAATATCACATAACAACTATAAATCAATTAAATAATGATCAATTGTGTAAAAGTAATAAGAGCAATAATCCAAACACTTAGAATTTGATCCTAAGAATCCAATAAAGTATTAATCATGAAAGACAATATATAGGCTAGCTACATCATAGCCTTAACACAAAAGAGTTAGTTCATGGTGAATGGAAAAGAAACAATGATTACAGAAGAAAACATGAAAAACTGAAACATTAAAGCTAGAGAAGAAATCCTTAGCTAGTCGCAAGATCTATCGATCTTGTTGTTCTCTTTTGTCTTTGACACTCAAGGATTGGTGCTCTCAAAGTCTCTCTGGTCGTCCTCCTTTATGTTTTGAAAAGTTAGTTTAAATATGTGTGTCCTTGATGTATGCCCTATTCTGAATAAAAATATAAATGTGAATCTACGTAATGCCGCCTCGATGCCATTCATTTCCATGCCGCAATGTGGTTTCCTTGTGTGAGGCGTGTCGTATTCCAGAGACTCGATGACCTGACGTGGTTTCATTTTGCCCCTCTGCACCAAATTCTACCTCAACTGCACCTCGACACCATCTTGAAATGCACCTCGATGTGGATTCATACATAGCCAAATTTCTTCTATTTCTTTGATAACTTATTAGTCTTTTCAAATTTTCTTGAAATAACACATAAAATAAATAAATATGCAAAACATCAAAAATAAAATAAAATAAAATAAAACTAAACCTAAAGCTAACTAAATTCAGATAGGAAACATCTAATAAAAACACATAAAAGTGCCATTATCAACCCGGAACAAGTTACAGTAGTAGGCTAACATGTCAAATGTGTGGAAAGTCTTGCAATATTGCTGTCAAATGTTACCACCGATTTGACATCAGCTTTCAAGTCATTTCAACTTAGAAAAACAACAATTCTAACCTTCAAGGTCTTCTTGGCCAACTGATCAGCCCTAAAAATGAACCTTTAGTTGCCTATCAACCATCACGAGCCTTTATAACTACTCATGCACCAATAACTAATCATGTTTAGTACTTGGACATTGGAGCTACAATTAATACTATAGTTGATCTTAAGAAGCTTTATGCTAACACTGAATATCATGGACCCGATTCTATCTAAGTTGGCAATAGTACCTTGCTATCTATTTCTCATAATGGCTCTAGTTTCATTGCTATTCAATATCTGTCTAAGCTGCTAGTTCTTAAGAAAGTATTTCATGTGCCTGCAAAAAAAAAAAAAAAAAACTTAATTGTATTTCCAAATTTACTCAAGATAATAACATCCTTGTTAAATTTCATTCCAACTATTGTGTTATTAAGGACAAGCTTACCAAGATGCCACCACTTCGAGGTAACTTAGTCAAGGGCTTTACCAACTAATCATGCCAGGTTCATCTCTTTATCACTGCAACAACCTTCTACACCTCATTATCTTCACAACCACTCCCTTGTCTCCCCATTGTCATCACTTGTTTCTTGTTATACTACACAATGTAATAACAATGCCACAAACATTATATGGCATAGAAGATTAGAACATCCTTACTCTCAAATCTTATAGCACATCTCAAAATCTTCTCAACTTTTTGTGTGCAATAATCCTATTGATTTTCCTGTGAATCTTCTAAATATGGTAAGTAATGTCATACCACTTATTCATGTACTCATGTTATGTCTAATTTTTCTTTAGACATGCATTATATACACTGATGTGTGGGGGCCTTCCCCAATGCAATTTGTTGAAGATTATAGATACTACATTTTATTTATGGATGATCATAGCAAATTTTGCTGGATTTATCTAATGAAATCCAATGGAGAAGTATTTGCCATCTTTAAAAAATTCCTTGTACTGATTGAGAGGTGGTTTAATACTAAGCTTAAGTGTTTGCAATTTGATTAGGGTAGGGAATTCAAAACCCCTTGCTTATTTTCTTCCCTAACTTAGTATTTTTTTCTACATCTTTGTCCTTATATCCATCAGCAAAATGGTTTTATAGAGCAGAGTCACAAAAAGGTTGTTGAACTTGGTCTCACTCTTTTGTCTCAAACATCAATGTCATTACCATACTAGTGGTTTGCTTTCCATACTGTAGTTTTTCTTATCAACTAATTTTGAAGTCTTATCCTACACTACTCTATACCTTTAACTAGTTTATTTAACTTTTCTCCCAATTATAGTCCTTAATGGTATTCGACTGTGCTTGCTATCCCAACCTCAAGCCTTATTACACCTATAAATTTGCCTTCCATACTTCCACATGTGCTTTTCTAGGCTATAACCCTTTACACAAAGGCTACCTTTGCTTACATTCCACTGGCCGAATCTACATTTCACAAAGTGTGTCATTCAATGAAAATGTTTTCCACTTTGTTTCTGGTAAGTTCCTCTTCCCTACTTGTGTTTCTACTCACCCTACTATACCTTTTGCCAATTGGTTCCTTTCCTATATTTCTACTTCTCTCACTTCTACTACTACTGTTTCACCAAATTTCTCCTTAGCTACAACACATTCTTCACTTATTATCAGTAACTCATATGAGTATTCCAGTTCTACTGCTGCTATGCCAGAACCTTCAGTTGCTACTTCTCCTACACTGTCTACTTTACCCAATTCCACTCAGTGTATTACGAACACACATCACATGACTACTAGAGCTAAAATAGGTATCTTTAAGCCTAAGATATTCTCCTTTATTACTTCTCCCTCTTTTTTTCCCATAGAACTTGAATAAATTGCTCAGGCCTTGGCTGATCCTCAGTGGCATCAAGCTATTTAGGCTGAGTTCCAAGCCCTTCAACACAATCGTACTTGGTCCTTAGTGTTGTATAATCCCGGGTTGATGCCGATAAAGTAAACTTCGATTAATCTAATCTAAGAAATACTAAGTACAGCCTACGAACAACCCAAACAACTATCCCGATCGAAA
>JANLJB010004009.1:0-10826 GCA_026212285.1 Bursera cuneata
ATAGATCAAGAGACTTAGATAGATATGGTTTTGAACTCTCTATCTAACATTTTTAGATAGTTCAAATTGGATTATGAACTGAATGATAAAGAGTATACTTTTATGGGTCTTATGCATGATTTGCAAAGGGTTAAGGTTATCCTTAAGGGCAAAACATGTGAGGCTAATGGTGTTTGAGGCTTCTACTTCTGCAAATGCCAAAGCTTTTAGGAAAGAAAAAAAGAAAGGCAAAAGGAAGAAGAAGAAGAAGAAAGAGGCCATGGCTCATCAAAAGAATCCCATAAAGAAGGAAAGCAAGCTAAACGGTAAGTGCTTCCACTGTGGGGTGGTCGGACACTAGAAAGGGAACTACCAACCTACTTAGCTGAAAAGCATACTGCAAAAGGTAATGTACTTTCATTAAGTTATGTTTTATGGAAGATTCTGTTAACACCTGGGTTATAGAGTCTAGAGCCACTAATCATGTTTGTTATTCTTTGTATGATCTTTTGTAGGGCTTTGAAATAAAGCTCTGGTGTCAATTGTTGCAATTGAGAAATTGCAGTTGTATTTTGATAATTTTAGATTTATTGTATTAAATAATTGTCATTATGTTCTAAATTTTATTAAAAAAATAAATTTTTGTATCACAATTAATAAATTTTGTTTATTCAATTTTTTTAGATAAATCATTTGTTGTTAAAAGAAATAAAGTTTTTATTTATTCTAGGACAATGACTAACATAATCAATGTTTCAATTTTATTTGACCTATAAAACAAATAAAATACTAATTAATTAAAATTAAATAAATAAAATAACGAATAAAATAAATTTAAAGGTAATAAATATAATATAAAATATGGCTAACACTTATGTAGCTTACTAGGGTTAGAAGTAGAGCTTTATTTTCCATTATGAATTGAAAAGTCTACATGAGATTTTCCTCATTCAATGCATTTCTTCTTATGCCCAACATTCTCCTGATTGCCTAGGGTCAGTTGGCTATAGACTATGCCATAATAGTTTGTTCTATTTTTACTTGGCTGAGGACCTTATTGGTTAGGGCGTGACCCCTGATCGTTGTTGTTGATTTCCAAGTTTCGTTATGTTGTTAGAGCTTTATTGAGAAGGTCTTTCAATTTCTTGTTCTCTTTCATCATTAATTTGTTGGTCTTGGTTGGCAGAGGTGTTAGACTATCTGTACCCTAAAGCATCACATTGTAAATATATATTTTATATTATAAGTTATTGATTTATGTATTATAGGAAATTACACTTTATCATTTATTGTGATTGGATTACAAATTATTATTATGTGATAAAAGTCCTTATGATATGAATACGAATGATTTTATTGTGAGACAGAAATCACTTTACACAATATAACATCATTAAAACGTCCCTAGTCTAAGTACTGTCCAGACAGGACATCTACAGTATGGATACACTAGTATTACACTTGTACTAGTTACAAAAGTATAACAGTATGATTCTCACACATCTAAGTATCGGCTACTAATGTAAGTGTATAGGGGAATACTGTTAGCCGTTTAGATACAAGAATAGATTCACTAGACATGACCTGATATGAAATCCTATTGGTATATTATCTAAATGTCATTGGAGGTCCACTTAGGGTAGGTGTAATTAGTCCTTAAAACTGAGACTTACACGGCCATCTCATTTAGAGATCGGTTCGCTTTGACACTTACGTGAATAGCTCTTTTTGGGTTATAGATACCCTCTTTGTTGGACGCGCCGTGACCTATTTAGGAGTGGGTGTAACGTCAAGATAGGATATGTCACTCCAAGTATTTGGAGATGATGTCACACCGGATTCGAAGGCGATTAGTCACAGCTCGATCGGCATGCAAGAGCATGACGAGAATTGTTCTCAATCACAACTCGTAAGTAAGAATCACATAGAAAACAAGGATCCGAATTGTTCGTAGTTATTAGGGAAGACACATTCCATCCCTAGATCACGTAAATAACATTTGGCATAGGATTGAGTTACATTGAACTACGCCTGCAAAAGTTACATGACGTTCTGTTCACTTTCGGAGAATTGGGGGGCTTAGTGCTTTGTTAGAAGCCAACCATGCCTTGTAAATCATGGGCTCAGAACTTGGTATTCGGGAATACGGATAGTCTGCACGTGACAATTTACAGACAACATATCTGAAAGCCTAATAGGTCGTACTTCGAAGATTCACCAATGACGAATTGTCATAAGAGTTACGAGAGCGTTTTTCATCTAAGATAAATAGTGATATGTGAATATTATTTTTCTATACTATTCACAAATGAGCTTAAAAGATGCATGGACCAATTTAGTGGGTTGGATTACTTAATAGTTTTGGGTTTAGACATATAAAATAGATTGGATCCATTAAACAAAGGTTTCAAATGTTACATTTAAACCCAAGCCCAAATTAACCCAAGGACTAAAAGGAGAGAAATCAAATGAATTGGATTCAAGTGACAATTACACAAAGAATATTCTTGGAGNTATTCCAAATGAATTTACTTGGCCATAGTTTATTTAGAACTTACTTAGCTATGGAAGTTAGGCAATAAATATGAAATTGCATTAAGTGTAATTGCTTAGACCATTGCCTTGTGTGTGCATGTGTGCATGGCATAAGTGAATGAACAAAGCATCCTCTCTCCTCAAGCCTCTCAATTGCCGAATGCTCTCCCCTCTCTCTAGCAAAGAAATTGCTTCAATTTCTACACAATCTCTAGCTATATCCAAAAGCAATCCAAAGGTGATAGAAGCACACACCATTGGAGGAGATTGTTGATCACTTTTGAAGGAAGATTTGACCAAAATTTCAATAAATAGCAAATAAGCATTGTGAGTATTTCTTGCCCAAATTTCACCTAATTTATGATCCATGCATGGAATCCAACAAGAGGCGCTAAGCCTAGAAGTTTCAACTCCATGTTGATTGGTGTTCTTGACAACTCACTCACTGAAACTCGTGTTTTGAGCCAAAAAATAAAAGATTGTGCTTGTTGCTCACTTCCAACAAATGATGTCAGATGTTGATGAAAAAAGATGGGCTTGGTTCTAAGCTTCTTTTTGACTCTTAAGTTTCCCATGAAAAGCCTAAACTCCATATTTTAGTCAAACGAGTTATATATAAAAGATAAAAAACTAGTTAAGAACTCTAAAGCTTAAGTCAAGTGCTTGGGAGACCTAGGCTTAAGAGTAATCAAAGTCCAATAGCTTATTTTAGTATTTCAATAGAGATTCTTGGTGAGATAGTAGCTAATTTGGTGTAAAAATGGTNGGTTATGTGATCTTCGATAGAAGAAGACAAGCCTTCTAAGGTTGTTCAAAAGTGATTGTTAAAATTTCTCTAGGATCATGCAATTAGAACTAAGAAAGTGTAATTAAAGTGTAGAGAACTTACATAACTCCAAGCTATGTCAAGTGGTGTTGAACAACTTTAAATTTGGGCATGAATCTTTGATCTCCACCATGGAAATTGCTTACCCAATGCTAGGAACACCTAATCCCTCCTTGAATGCNTTTGATTTTGCTAGAAATCCTTGTGAATTTTGATGAAAAATTCAGTTTGGAAGAGAGAAAGGAGTTGTTCACGAAATTCGGAGAGAGAGCTTGAAAGAGTTCATGAAATTAATGAATTTCATGTGGTAATTATCAAAAAAAAATTGACTTATATATATTAGGAATTATTCCAAGAATATTCCTAGTCAAATTTCACATAAATCCCTCACAAAATTTTACATAACACCTTTAACTTTTAAAGTATCCAAGATAAGTCCATATGGGCAATATGGGCTTGGGCTTGAAACTATTCTATAAAGCCCATTAGTGTATAGTAATCTAATTATCTCAATTAGCCCATTTAGGCTTCTAAGCCCAATTTATTTAATCCATATCCAATAAGTATTTAAATAAATCTAATAATATATCCAATATATTTATATGCCCATNTTATTCCAAGAAAATCTAATTTCCAAAATTCAACGCTAAACTAATTGAATTAATTCTAAATTAATTTGTTTTTGCTCTCTCTCTAATTTGACATTTCTAAAATTTCAAATTCTTAACTTTCAGTCTCTCCCATAGAATTCTTTCATTAGGATATTATCGGTGTTCAGCCCATTAAGCTTTCAGATATGTTGGCAGTAAATTGAGTCAACCAGACTATCAGAATATGCGCGTGAAACACACCGCACCATTACAATTTATAAGACATGGTTTGCTTCTAGCAAAGCACCTTGTCTACCCAATTCTCTGAAAGGATTCGTAAACCCTTTTCACTCATTTCAGTCGTAGTTCCATGCAATACAATCCTACGTCCGATGTCACGTACGAGGCCAGGGTTGAAATGTGTCTACCCCAATAACGAGGTACATGTCAGATTCTAGTTTGACTGATTCTTTTAATCGAGCAATGACTTAGAGCCACTTTAATCATTCTCTCATGCTGACTCTTTAGCAATCGTCGTTGAATCCTGTGTGACATCATCTCTGTTACCCGAAGTGGCAAGTCCCATCATGATATTATACCCACTCCTAAATGGTTCACAGCGCACCCGATCACAAGTGTATGTGAAACCCTTATGGATTCCAGACGCCAAGTGTCAAAATAAGTCGATCTCCAAATGAGATAACTATGTAAGTCTCAGGTCAAAGGATCACTTACACCTACCCTGAAGGGACCTCCCATAGACACTTAGATAAACTACCAATGGGATTCTATGCGGGCCGAGTCCAGTGAATCTATTCCCATTCTAAACAGCTAATAGTGTTCCTCTATCACACTTGCTTAAATATCCAATATCGAAATGGATGAGAAACATACGGTTACGCTTTCATAACCCATACAAGTGCGATACTAGTCTATTTCGCATTACCGATGTCCTGTCTCGGTAATACTTCAACCAGAGATAATTTAATGATTAAATCATATATGAATTAATACTGTCTCACATTTATATTAATGATTATAATCATAAGGACCTTTTATCATATTAGAGAATATATAATCCAATTATACTTAATGATAAAAGAGCAATTTTCCTTTTATACTTATGTTTTTGTTAGTTTTTATGTTGTTGGCTTATCTTGTGTCAAAATAGGTTGATTAATTGTATTTGCTTGACTATAAATTGTAATATCTCTTAAGAGTGTTGGGTTAAAGGGATTTGGGCAAAAGGTGTCAAGTTTGGATAAAAGGGAAGTCAAAATATCACTTATGCCAAATCTCACTTGCCTACCGTCTGCCTATAACTCGAGCAAAATTGTTTTCCCTTCGTTATCATTGCCTAGTTTCTTTGCTTTTCAGCTCAATTATTATGATTAATGTGTTGTTTGTGTTAGACTATTTGTGCCCAAGAGTATTACATTATAAATATACATTATATATTGTACACTTTTATTTATGTAATAAGGAAATTACATGTTCTTTATCATTTATTGTGATTGGATTGCAAATTTATATTATGTGATAAAAGTCCTTATGATGTGAGTATGAACGATTTGATTGTGAGATAGAAATCACTTTATACAATACAACATCATTAAAACATCCCTGGTCGAAGTACTGTCGAGACAGGACATCCGCAGTACAGATAGACTAGTATTACACTTGTACTAGTTATAGAAGTATAACAGTATGATTCTCACACATCTAAGTATCAGCTACTTATGCAAGTGTATAGGGGAATACTGTTAGCCGTTTAGATATGGGAACGATTCACTAGACATGACTCGATACAAAATCTCATTGATATATTATATAAGTGTCATTAGAAGTCCGCTTAGGATAGGTGTAAGTAATCCTTAGACCTGAGACTTACATGGCCATCTCATTTAGAGATCAGTTCGCTTTGACACTTACGTGAATAGCTCTTTCGGGTTATAGATACCCTCGTCATTAGGTGCACTGTGACCTTTTTAAAAGTGGGTGTAATATCAAGAAGGGACATGTCACTCTGGGTATATGGACATGATGTCACACCGGATTCGACGGTGATTAATCATAGCCTGATCGACATACAATAGCGTGATGATGATTGTTCTCAGTCCCAGCTCATAAATGAGAATCGTACGTAAAATAAGGATTTGAATTGTACGTCGTTATTAGGGAACACACATTCTATCCCTAGATCATGTACGTGATATTTGACATAAGATTGAATTACATAGAACTACGTCTAACGAAGGTTAAGTGATGTTACGTGCACTTTCGGAGAATTAAGAAGCTTGGTGCTTTGCTAGAAGCCAACCATTCTAGTAAATCATGGACTCGTAACTTAGTATATGAGAATGCAGATGGTCCGCACATGACGATTTACGGCCAACATATCTGAAAGCCTAATGGGTTGTACTTTGAAGATTCACTGATGATGGATTGATACGAGAGTATTTTTCACCTAAGGAGAATAGTGATCTATCAATAATATTTTTTCTACACTATTCACAAATTGGCTTAAAAGATGCACGGACCAATTTAGTGGATTGGATCACTAAATAGTTTTGGGTATAGACTTATAAATTGGATTGGATCCATTCCACAAAGGTTTGAAATGTTACATTTAAACCCAAACCCAATTGGCCCAAAGACTAAAGAGAGAAATCAAATGAATTGGATTCAAATGAGATTGCACAATAGAATATTCTAGGAATATACCACATTTATTTTACTTGGCCAAGAATTTTTTGGAATTAACTTGACTGGAAAAATTCAACATTTATTGTTGAATTGATTAAGGTGTAATTTTTCATTCAAGTTTTGTGTGTACATGAGTTGTATGACATGTAATATACACAAAACAATATCTTCTCTCTTCCAAGTGCTATTTCCGAATTTCCTCTTATCTCTCTTAAGGGAAATTTCTTTCAATTTCTTCTTTTTCTCTAGCAAAAATTTGATCATTATTCCAAATGTGATAGAAGTATACATCATTGGAGGAACATACACAAGGACGAATCAAGGTCTTTGGTCACAAAGTTTAACCTTTTTGCTAAGGAGTTTGTAAGTATTTTCTTACTCTAATCTTTTTAAATCAAGCCTAGTTACATGGTCATGGGTAGGAATCCATCAATTTGGTTGGTTGATTGCATTTGAATTTATATGTTAGCTTATAGATTTTCTTTAATGTGTTTTAGATAATATATTATTTTTTATTCCATATTCATTACACCTATTCATCCCTTTCTAGGTGTTATTTTTTACTAGATGATCTTTTATATTGAATCTCCTCAAAATTGTATAAGTGCAGAAAAAATCTCTCCTAAGTCAATTGCTAAAGTCAAATAAAAAAAAATAAAGGTCACAAAATGATATGTGTTCCAAGCTTAAAAGCACAAGCTATGGGAGAGTAAGAAAAATGTATGTGTCAATCTCCAATGCACATATTAAGGAGGAGAAATAAAAATTGATTTCAGTAAGGTCCTAGTGGGATTAGATTTGACTTCCATTCATTCTATTGTGTGTTTGTGCATCTATGGTTTGATTTATAAAGCTTAGCTCTCAATCACAGTCTTAAAATCTTAAGCTTTATCATCTTGGTCTTGGTTTTTCACTACACCTAAACACTTGTTATGCATTGTACTTAAATTGAGCATTTGACTAAATATGGATGCTTAAATTCATCTTATTATCGACCACGTATTGTTTGTGTTGGAGTATGCAGCGGAATATGTAGTAAAGCCCAACAACCACGTATTATCCCCAAGGCATCTCTAAGACCCTTGACGGATTTGTTCCCTCAAAGGGAAGCATCCCCTAGGATTCGAAACTAATATACTTCAAAGGCTATTAGCGTTCAAACCTAGTAACACTAAACCAGTGGCTGAGAATATTTTTCAAGAGTCATTCTATTTTGCTTGAAAGAGAAGTCAAATTGAATGATCATACACACACACCCATACCGCAAATCATTAGGGATCGACATTATGAGAAAATAGTAGTGAGTCTGTCTTTACCGTTAACGGATTTAATCCATGAATTTTATGCCAATATTCACAATGTGAGTCATCAACTATGTTATTTCTCTACTTTTGTGTGTGGTAAAACTATTCCAGTCAGAAAGGTTTTTCTTTACTCGTGCTTTGATTTTCCTTATTTGACTCGCTTTGATTCTGCTTATTATACTTCTAATAACATTTTCGATAAGGATATGGCCAGCCAGATTTTTGGTCATGTTGTTCCTTATGATAGAAGAATATTAAGCTCCTCATTTTTTTTGTAGAAACCCATCTTCTCAATCACATAATACGTACAAACATATTCTGCATATCTCACTTCTCTACTTTGTCTTCATCTAGAGTGAAATTTTTACATATCTTACTTCATGGTATCCGCATAGATTTGAATAAACACATCATCTCAACCATGATTTTAGCTTTTCAGACCAGAAATAGAGGAGGTGGTCTACATTTGGATGTCTAATTCAGCGTCTCTTAGATTTTCTTGATATTCCTTGTTCTATTACTGACCACCGTCTCAAACTTCAAACCCCAATTGATAGATCAACACTTTCCCAGGGTGTGTCTCACTTCACTCCCCCGGTGAAACATCGCCCTTTATCTACTTCTCCTTAGTCTTCAGTCCTTGTTGACTCTGCCTCTCCTTTACCATCAACTAGTGCACCTGATTCTGCCTCTTTGAGCTTACGTAATGAGATTTTAGAGCGTTTAGATTCCATTGATCCCTCACAGTCTTCACTTTCAAAAAAATTGTATCTCGATGTCTTGATCACTTGGAGAAAAATGTTATTGAGATTCGTTAGACACTTGCCGAGGCACCACATTCAGCGGATGATGCTATCTTACCTTTGTCCTAATCGTTGACAAAAAAGTGGGAGAGAAAGGTTGATAGAAGAAATTAGTTAGAGGGAGTTTAGAGTTTATAACAAATTGGAGGTTTTAGTGGTGAATTTAGGGAGATTTTAACTTTGTTGTTTTGAATTGGAGTATTGATTGAATGTGACGAATGATTTGTTGTTGGTATTGAAACTGGTTTTCGAAGGTTTCAATATATGACTCATATTTCTTTTTGGAATTGAAATTGAAACTGTTATGATATGTTTCTTATGATTTACTGATTTAATGGGAGTATTGAAAAATGAAACTGGTTGTATGTGGTTTCATCTTGCTGATTATTGAGATTACATTGAAATTGCATACTTGAGTAATATGAAACTAGTTTTATGAAGTTTTTTTTTTTAATTTGTTTTTATATTGTTGATAACTATTGTGATGCTTACTTTGGGTTCAATTGAAACTGGAAGTTTCAATTGAAATGGATTTAGAGTAGTTTTACTCTTGCTGTTGAAATCAAGTTCATATAGCTTCATTTTGTGTTCAACAATTTTAATATTTTGTTTACTGTTTACGTACAATTTCACATGGCTTTTTTTTTTTTGAGTTGTTTTTGCTACAGGTTCTTATTTGAAGGAAATATTTGAGTTGAGTCTGTGTTTACTTGTAGTTGCTGAGTCACTCAAATTTTGCTTATGTGGTTGGAAAAACTTGAAGTATGTTTTAATTTGTTCTATAGATTTTGTCACAAGATTGCCAAAGGAGGAGATCCTTAGTTTTATATTGTTGGCTAATCTTGGGTCAAAATAGGTTGATTAATTGTATTTATTGAACTATAAATTGTATTATCTCTTAAGTTTGTTGGGTAAGAAAGTTTGTACAAAACGTTTCAAGTCTGGATAAAACGGAAGTTAGAATATCAATTCTGTCAAATCTGGTTCACTTACCGCTCTAACGAAACTAGATAGAGAGTCATTTCCAGCTTAAGTTAGTCTATGTCTGATTTCTCCTACCACTGCTCAAGATGTGACAATTTGCGCACTATATAACGCGTCATTTTCAAATTTGAAATCAAGACTCTCCACCCTCATTTTGACACGAGTTTTTTCTATGGGTTTTTTAGAGAACTTAGAGAGAGAAGTGAGTGATTTTATCTTATTAGCATAAAATTGATACATTATTTTGTATACTTCTCAATTTGGCTATATTTTCTTTGTTTGATGTGAGTTTTTATTGCATTTTATAGGATAAAGAAATTCACAGGAAAAATGGGAAAAGAATAGAATTGGTGCAAAAATCAAATGAGTTTTGCTCCAAGAACATCCCTCAATAATTTTAGTATAACTTTTGTTCTTGACATCGAAATGAGTTGACTCTTATGGCTACAGAAAGCTAATAGACAGACCTAATTTCATGTTTATGATTTTTCCAGAAAGTTAGTGTTGCAGTGCCAAAAAGCTGAAGCCGTGGTGCTATCACGACTTTTTAGAATTTGGAGTCCAATTTTTTCTAGTTTGAGTGGGATTTGAGCACTTATTTCTTGAATGGAGTTATTTAGGACAACTTGGGATTTAAAAAAAAAAAGTTGGAATTTATCTAGGAAAGAGTTATAAAGAATAGGAAATAATTCCTATAAAGAATAGGAAATAATTCCTACACCTTTTTTGGGAAGGATTTCTACTCCTAGTTAAAGAAGGATTTTATCACTATATAAAGGAGGCTATCATTCTTCAAGGGAGGAGGTTTGCACGAATTTGGAGGGAAAGAAAGCTTCACAAAAGTTTCTTCTCACTTATTCTTGATGTTTTCCTTTGTCAATTTTATTTTCTTTTCAGTTATGTTCAACTAAACTTCTAGTTAGGGCTTGATTAAAACCTAGCCATGATTTTTTATTAATTAATTTATGCTTTTTTTGAATTGTTGAATATTTATTGATAAATATCTGATTAAATTGTTATTCTATGCTTTAATTATTTATGCTTGATCACCATAATTAATCTTTGTTTATGAAATTGTTAGATGAATGGATTTAGATGA
>JANLJB010004014.1:0-32901 GCA_026212285.1 Bursera cuneata
TCTTTTTTTTTTTTTTTTTTTTTTCTTTCTGTTGTCAAATTAATAAGATAAGCCAATGTATTCCAGCTTCTCCAGAGTCCAGATAACTGGCTAACTTCTCTTACTATAACTCCTTTCGAACGATATTTCAACCTTAGCAGCGAAAAGAAGCAAAAAATCAGCTAAAGTTGGAGAAAAAGACTTGAATATAAGATTATTTTATGCAACAAGTTTGGTAGCTCAATTTTGAGGTTAGCTGTAACATTGGCAGTCATCTCTAGAAAGTTCGTGATCAAGATTGATTTATTTATTAATATTAATGGCTAACTCCATCTGATAACCAAAATATATATGGACAGTGGTTTATTCATTAGGATTAACAAATGAAAGCTTGCAATATATAATGATGGCCTTCTTTATTTTCCACATTGTCTTTCAAATAAAACAATAATTATGTATAAACTAGAGAAATTGGAGTGTTCAGTAGTATCCAATAATCAGTCCTACTGATTAAGGGTCTGTAATTTAGTTTTTGTTATAAGATACAGTTTAGTATAAGGTAGCATGGGTATCAGTAATATACTTTGTTGCATGCTGATAAAGGAAGAGAGGAATCACCATTATACTATATATATAAATATAATAGAGCAAATGAAAGGTGAAGATAGAGTGGTGGTGGTGGTGGTGGTGGTGGTGGTAGGTTGTGTTGGTGGAAAGTGAAAGAAACTATGGGAAGGAAATTAGAGATACTATGAGGTTATAGTTTGTTTCAGAATTTAAATATTTTACTCTAGATATTGTTGCTGTTTGATGGATACTAAACCAAGTTACCCCAGAACATTGCGGGAGCTGTGATTCTTTTCTTTTTCTTTTTTCATGAAATCCAATTACATATAACTGAGACGATAAGGTAACTTCTATTAGAATATTTTGAGCACATACTGAAAAGGGTTCTATCTAAAAATAATATGGGTTATGTCCATAATACACATTAACTTGAACTTTTTTCAAAACAAACTTTACTATTTCAATCTGTCCCCTAACCAGTGTCAAACTACGACCTGGCGTTGGCTTCCCAAGTTGGCTTTGGGTTATTCATTAATTAGTGTCTGTATCTATCCTTAGCCTATGACATTTTGACCTACTCTCACAAATACTAAAGTCTAATGAATCACTTTCTTCTTAATTATGTTATTGTAATTTATATAAATAAAGGAAGCTCTTAAGTCCACTTTTTTTTTTTAATATTTTGAGTGGAAGATAGGGTTATTATCACCCTCCCTCCACTAGCAAATTCTCCGTCAATATGGTAGGCCAAAAGGGACCTGCTGGATGCAATTTCGTTTATGGAAGTCGATTAATATAACTCAGAAGAGATTTGATGAAGTATGATTCACAGAACACAAGCTTGATTTCAGATCCCATTAAACAATTAAATATTTTATTATTGCAGAAAGCAAGAAACAAAGGCTGCCTTTGGTTGGCTGTAAATTTGTAATATAATGTAAAAGCCTAAAAGTTGAATCTTTGGGTGGTGGAAAGAAAATCTCCTTTTATGCTTGACATAATCTATATATTTTATATGTTCACCTCAATAGTAAAAGTTTATCAAAACAATGATTGATTTATTGGATTGAAATGACAATGTTAGGATAACTTTATTATAGCATGAAAAAAATTAAAACAAATCAATACAATGATCAAATTATTAATTATCAACAAAATTCTGAAACTCAAGGAGCATCTGGCTTAAGAGAAGCTTCCTCAATCAAGGAGGAAGGATTCGAGAGATAGTGCTTCAACCGACCCATTTCATGTGCAACATCTAGCATGCTAGGCCTTGATGAAGGAGAGTATTGGGTGCACATAAGACCAAGTTCAATCAATTCCAAGATAACATCACGCCATATCTTGTTATAATATATTGGAAAGTGAAGCTTCTGCGCGTACCTAACAATTGCTTGTTCAACTATTGGCTCTAATCTATGTGGGTAGTGACGCTTAATCCATTCATGCAAGCTCGAGCCATCCTGAAAAAGTACATCAGTTGGGCGTCTTCCAGTCACAATTTCTAAGAGGAGGACCCCAAAACTGTAAACATCTCCTTGAGTTGAAGCGCGTTTGCCAATGCCATACTCTGCACATTTTTTATCAAGTCACCAAGGAAATTAATATCAATTATGAGTATACAACAATTAACTATCAAACGGCTTTTACAATAAGAAAATTTATATTTTATAGTATCATAATAAAAAAGACCTTTTATCTTGAAAGAAGATAATTAATGATATTCTAGCAAAAATTGATGCTGTAATATTGTAGAGAATCGAGGATAAGGATTATTAAGTACATACCAGGAGCAATATAGCCAACAGATCCACATAACAAGCCATCTGTGGAGCTAAAGGACATTGAAACATTGGAAGGAATACCATCAACACCTTTAACCAGTTTTGCAATTCCAAAATCAGCTACCAAAGCTGTCATGTCATCATCGAGAAGAATGTTGCTTGGTTTAAGATCACAGTGCACAACTTTAACAGGAGAATAATGATGTAAATAGGCCACTCCTTCAGCTACATCACAACATACGTTCACCAACTGAATCAAATCCAACCCGTGGCACAATCCATGGCTTGGATATAGATGCCTTTCCAGGCTCCCATTCGACATGAGCGGAAGAACAAGAGCCTTAAAATCTGGCCTACTGCAAATGGTGATGATCCTAATCAAATTTCTGTGCCTTGTCCTCTTTAGGACTTGGCATTCTCTTTTGAAACTCCCTGTAAGTTCTCCAGCCGTCTTTGAGTCCAAAACCTTGACAGCAATTCTTGTATTGTCATGAAGAACTCCCTTGTAGACATGGCCAAACTGCCCTGAACCAATTAAGCTTGAAGGACTGAACCCCCCTGTGGCTTCAATAAGCTCTCGATATGAGACTCTTGGATACTTGGGATCCTCTTTTTCTTTTTCTTCGTCTTCCAGGTCTTCTCCATGGAAGACAGACAATTGCTTTCTGAATTTCGATCTGCGTACAAGGCGCCATCCAAATACGCATAATATAGGAGTGGCAAATAATGACAGGAGGATTGGCAAAATTACTAAATGATAATTATGTTTCTTCCTGCAGCTTGACATGCCTTTGATTGACCCACAGAGGCCATCGTTGCCAAGGAAAGAGTCTACGGTCAGCGATGAAAAGGCTCCCTTGTTGGATATGTTCCCAAAGAACTTGTTGAAAGAGAAGTTGAGTTGCTTGAGAGTTGATGATGCCTGGAACGATTCTGGTATTCCTCCAGATAATCTGTTTGATGATACATCAAGTTCTTTAAGATAAGCTAATTGTCCTATTGAAGATGGAAGAGGGCCTTCTAAGAAATTACCCGAAAGACTGAGTGATTCTAGAGCAATGCAGCTTCCAAGCTGTGTTGGGATTGTGCCAGAGAGGTTGTTTGAAGATAGATCAATTGCTAGAACCATGTCCATTTTACTCAGTTCTAATGGTAAAGGCCCTTCCAAGTGATTGCTGGACAAATTCAAGTACAATTTCAGACTCCTTAGCCCAGCAACTTCACTAGGAATTATCCCATTAATTTTGTTATGAGAGAGGTCTAAAATCTCTAAATTGACGCATTTTCCAAGACTTGGTGGTATTGTTCCTGAGAGCTGGTTTCCATAAAGAAAGAGTCTTCTTAGCTGGGAAAGGCTAGCAAAACTATCTGGAAGTGAACCCGAAAGCTTGTTTTTGGATAAATCCAGAAGACCAAGATGGGGAAGATCTCCAAGAGCTGAAGGAATATCACCAGAGAGTGAATTATTTGACAAATAAACCCTCTCCAGCTTCTCCATTAGACATAGTTCAGGTGGGATGGTTCCATTCAAGAGGTTACTAGACAAGTTGAGTAGGGTGAGATTGACAAGGTTAGAAATTTGAGGAGGAATTGGGCCATAGATGAGATTCTCATCTAGATGAATCTGTACAAGATTGGAAAGATTACTAATAATTGAAGGTATCTCTCCACCAAGGTTGTTTCCGGCCAACTCTAGTTCTTGGAAGTTTGAGGAATTAACTAAAGAAGCAAAAAATGGTTCAAGGTTAGTGTTCCCATCATGGCTAACAAAGTCATTATACGACAAGTAGAGGTACTGCAACTGTGGCATTTTACGTATAATCTCTGAAGGCAATTCCCCGTTTAACATATTCGACTCTAAATCGAGCCATTTGAGTTTTGATGAGTTTGCAAGGGCTTGGGGAATCTGTCCCACAAATCTATTAGACCAAAGTAGGAGATATCTTAAATTCTTCAGCTGGCATTCATTCTTTAAGGGAATTTGACCGCTCAAAGAATTGTTGGACAAGTCTATGTACTTCAAGGAGTATGAAGACTTGTTGCAGAAAAGTGGGAAAGGGATATCTCCCTCAAGCCTGTTACTTCCCAGATCAAGATATACTAGTTGGTGTAGGAACCCCAACTGGTCAGGGATGTTTCCTCGAAGAAAATTCGATGACAAAGAAAGTTGTTTGAGTTGGACCAAGTTCCCCAGCTCTGCAGGAATATGACCTTCAAAGAAGTTCTGTGACAGATCAAGAATCAGCAAAGAAGAAAGATTTGCAAGAGCGGGAGAAATAGTGCCATGAAGAGACCTTCCATTAAGAACTAGTTGCACTACTTGATGACTAGCATTGTTGCATACTACACCAGTCCAGTTGCAGACGTGAACACCAGTTGAATTCCAGTTCGAAAGAGCATGTTCCGGATCCGAAACTATACCCGCCTTAAACGAAAGCAATGAAGCTCTATTTTTAATGATTTGAGCATTCATTTCTTCCCCAGAAACCACGAACAAAACAATGACCAAACGCAGGAAACAAAACAGGAAAAATTTACTCGACCCCATTTTGTAACTTGTTCTCTTCAAGCCAAAAATTGGAAGAAAACAGTTAAATGAACAGCAAGAGCTAGAAGTACTTGTGCACTGTGCATCACAGCATGGTGACTTATAATACGAAGATAACATGAACATTACCTTGAGAGATATCTATTACTAACAAGCAAATTGATCATATCTGGGTGTGCCTAACTGCCGTTGAAGTAGTGAAAGTATTTTGGCGCCTGTGATCTTTGACTAGGAGAAGTCAACCAATACGCGGGGAACAAGTGTGAACTTGTGGCATGACAAGTAAGCAGATGCTAGATGTTACAAGCCGATGAAGCTATAGTGGTGTACATGTCAACTCTGGACCTAACACTTTCTGATGTTGTTGTTGTAATGGTGTTTGCTTGCGGGTTTGGGCTAAAAATATTAGTGGAGGATGTGCTGTTAAGGAGGATAATTTAGGTTAAGAGGCATGCGTAGGCAGATGATGTGGCAACTTGGTGATTGGATTTTGGTAAATTTGTCGGCCGAGTGATCGATGCAGTTCACCACTATGTTGATGTCAGTTTCTGTCTTTCTGGATATGTAGATGATGCTTCATTGCGTACAGTACACACTGAGGTTTTAAGGTTAGAAGTAAACCATGCAAGTTGCAACTAACCCAAGAACAAATGTTAACTAGTTGGTTTTGGTTTAGAGGGAATACGAGACAGTTTATTAGAACACATATAACATATTCGGAGTAAACGTATAAAAAATAATTACGGAAGAGATGCCTGAATGAGTCAATAGTTCAGCAGAGTTCTTAGGTTTCTGGTGGAAGACCATTTACAAAAGAAAGAAAACGTACAAGAAAAATATGCTAAAATCGAATTAGATGTTTGCTTCTGAAATGGGAATGCATGTCTTTTGCCCCCTTTCACAAGATAAAAGTGATGCACGTGCCACTGAACTTATGGAATTTTTTAAATAATATGAAAAGTTCTCTAAAATTTTATGTATTTATAAAATTATCATAAAATGAATTAAGTTTAATAGACCTTAGTTTTCAAGCTTAATATGAATATGGTATCATGTTTTATATTTATCGTTGTAACTATATTGATTGTTTCTTTCTAATATTTGTGCTACACATTTTTATTTCGCATTATGTCAATTTATTAAGAATTATACCATTTCAATTATGTGACACATTTGATATGATCAGGATAGAACTTTTTGGTCTTCTTGGCTCCATATCATGTGTAAATATATACCGTTAATTGCATATATGGAAAACATATTAAATAGTCTTGATCAAAAGCAGATAGAAAATCTTGATTACCCATTAGCGTTTTATTTATAGATTCTAAGTATCATGTATAGACATAAAACAATTTGACACGTGATGATAATCTTTGAAAGAGAAGTTAAAAATATAACATATTATAATGAATCATAATGAATTCTTGGAAAACCTTTTGTTTATTTAACCTTCTGTTTGAAAGAGAAGTTAAACCGATAGCAAACCCATAATCCAACTTTTAATTATAGGGTATTCTCTTATTTTATTAGATGTATCTATTATTTAGACAGGATACCGTTACCTATCTTTACTATAAAATTAAAAAAAAAAAAAACCTCAGAAAGACAAAAATGAAAAAAAAAAGAGAAAGAAATAGATGTAGAAATAGAAATTATTTTTGAAACAAGGAGATTAAACAAGAATAAGAGGAATCTACCGATGAAGATCATTTTCCAGGAGGATCAGAAAAAATTGAGCAAACGAAAGAGATCCAAGAACTCTCAATGTGTTGCAGCTTTAAAATATACATATACAATAATCTTTACACTCTTCTTTTAACGGTAATTATTAACTCTATTCTTCGATTAGCATAAAACAAGGTTGTTAAAAGGAAATGTAATTTTAAATAATAATTAAAAATTAATAAGAGAATTTAAAAAATAATTATAGGTTTTAAAAACAAATTAGATGTCATGATAGATTAATAAGTCTTTTTTATTATTAAATAATAATAATAAATGACAGTTTAAGAATTCAGAAAGGGTGGTTAAATTATTGAGCATTAATGACAAAAAAAAAGTTATTGATCTATCGATTTATAATCATGTTATCTAAATTTTTTAAAACATAGTTATTTTTTAAATTACTATTTAATTTTAGTTGTTTTTCATAATGTTATTTAGAGGCTACTTAATTGATTTATATCTATTTGCAGACATTTCACCTGAATGAACTGCGTTATGCATGCTAAAGCAAATCCTAGAGACCGATCGATCATCAAGAGAAATGGTATAATAGAAATTAGATAGTATGGAAATACATTCATTCAATAAAATTATTGCATAATGATATCATCACCTTTGTATTCTTGCATGTTTAATTCATGGGGCAAAACTTCTATTGCATGCAGAATCCTCGAAGCTGCTTTACACTTATTAATTTGCATATGATTTTTTGCCTCTTGATTATCAATGTAGCTCATTTCCATTCGAGAACATTTAATCGATCGTGTCTATATTAACTACAATCAATTGACGGAAAAGTATAATAATATATATTGATCAAGGCGAAATCTATATGGCTCTTTTGCAAAAGAAACTGACTAGCTTTTCCTTAAAATATGCGTATATGTTTGATCAAGCCCAGCAGAACCAAATTGACTATATATATATACAATGTGATGTGTAATGGAAATATGTGCGCAATTCATGCCTGACGAATGATGATGATGATTAAAGTAATAGTAATATCTAATGCTTAAAAGCCTAATTGAACGTGTTCAATGAGCTCTGATTACTGCAAGGGCACAACCAGATCTCTTAACAACGACAATCGATCGATTTTGGTGTATATAAAATTGACCCTCTTGCAAATGAACAATAGAATTATGGCATTGCATATAATGTGTAGCCACGGCTATGGAGGGCTAAAGGTGGCTGAGAAAGAAGAGTTGTGCACGCTGCAAAGCACTTAATGTTTCTCTTTTCAACTCGTGCTCAGAAATAGAGTTATTTTTATTGGAGTAGCTGGGATTTTAAGACCATTCAAGGGTTTGCATACACACGATCGGATCTCATTTGTCTAATGCTTATTGTTGTTCATATGTAAAACCAGGCTTAAAGAAGTACTTTTGTTTATAATTAAATCGTCAGGCGATCAGCTTGTAATCTTATTTTCAAACTTCTGACTTCAATATCAATTCATTGGCTTTCTCGCTTGTCCAAGTTGTGCTTATCCAACTTGTTTTTAAAGCTGAAAAACCTAGCTTGAGCACTTAAGAGCCTCCTGAGCTATATCTTCATGATTCATGTGAATTTTAATTAATTAAGATAGAGAAATTACTTATGGTTGCATATATTTGTAGGAATAAAAATATATAGTTAAATTGAATGGAGTGTTTTGTATTTTAGTCAAATATTTAATTGTCGTGGTTTAGTCGGTTCAATATCAAGTGATGAATATAGCCTTCATTTTAGTGGCACGGATCCAAAATTTTATCTAAGATTGGGCACATTAATAATATTTTTACTTGTTTTTAATAAACCTTGATAATGCAAGGAATTTATAAATAGAAATACATATACATAAAAGCATTACGAAACTTACTTTTCAAAATAACCTTAATACAATAAATCAAAATATAAAATACTAATATTTTATAATTAATCAACAAATACACATTAGGAAAAGTTTATATTTCGAAAATGTTACATAATTACTTCATTATTAATGCTGTAAAAAAATATTTATTTATAATCTAAAAAATTAGCATTATACTCTAAAATTCAAGTTATATGTCCAAGATTTGTAAATCGATCTTACAGATTAATTTCACATAACTTTGCACGGAGTTGTAAATCATAAATTATGTTTTTCAAATTATATTATATGTAAGCATTAGACTGAAAAGAGACCAAATATGAATATTTAATTGGCTAATAATTAGAAAAAAATGAAAGATAATTAGGCCTTTTTAATAAAAAGGTATAATAGTTATCTAGTAAAATTGAAGAGGTAAAAGAAAATTTCTTAAATTTTAAGAGGGACTCAGACCAACCTGATTCCCTTTTACGTCTGCCCCTGCTTCATTTCTTCGACCATATGCATAAAGCTCGACGCTTAGACATAATGCTCGATAATCAATTATAAAATTTGACTAAACTCAAAATAATTCGTCCATTTGACTATTTTTTTTTCATCTTCCTCACTTCAACCACAATGGACTACACAATGTTGGGCCATCTTGTTGAAGTGAACCGAGAAAAAATCTTGTTGGGCCAAATCAAGAAAAACTGAGTCCAATCAAACAAACTACGAGTCAGAGATTAAAGGAAAAAGTATAAATAAACAGAAACAAAATCTTGGTTTTCTTTAAAAACAGAAGCATTTGACTCGTTTAAAAATAGATTTTATAATATCTAAATCGTGATTTAGAACAATAATTTTTTTCCCTTTTTACCCTGATTATTATACAAATTCATATAACATGATTATATATTATTTTTATAAAATGATTATAAAAATAATAATATTTTAAAAAAATTTAAAGGTCGACAACTCTATAAGAATTTGATAATTGTCGAGTATCATAAACAACAACTACTCAGCAAATACCAGTTATGCCTGATGTTCAACAGCTCGCCAGTTGTGTTCGATGATAATTCGAGGATTATAATCTATTTTTTAAAATCAAATTATTCTAAAAAAATAAGGTTATTTTTATAAATTCGCCGATATAAAATCATCTCTTGTTGTATGCTCCTTTGAAGACAAAAGAAATATCTTGAAAAACAGACAGTGGAGAGTGAGGTTTAAGAGGGGTTTTCATTTCATTTTCACTCTCTTATCTCCACCGAAATGGCTTCCACGGTTGGCTTACTCATTTCTCCGAGCCCAAGCGCTCAAATTCAATACTCACAGACATCTTCAATACCTACAAGAACCTCAAAGAAAACCCTCAATGTATTCACCACCAGAAGCCGCAACAAATCCCGTAAAAACCTTCACTTCCTCTCCTCTTCTTCTTTCCCTGTTACCATCAATAGAATCCGTCCAAACCCAATTCAGCTTCATCCTTTACAAGACTCTGTTCATGATAATTTCCTCCAAAACCTTGAGAATTCGACGAATTTTCTCATACCCACTGATGAAGCCCACCAGCTTATTCATCAAAKAGTTGAAAATATCGAAAATTCTACGGATGTAAGCGTGCCCAGAAAGGAAAGTCAGCAACTTGTGTGCTTAGAACCGCGCAGAAGAGTTTTTATTCAGGACCCACCTTGGATTTCTTCTCTGCTTTTGAAGGGTCTTTACAAGAGAATCAAGCAACAAGAAGGGAAGCTCAAGTTGGAGAAAAGAAAGTTTAATTTGTTGAGGAGGAGGCAGGTGAAGGAAGAGACTGAAGCGTGGGAGAGAATGGTGGATGAATATAAAGATTTGGAAGCAAAAATGATTGAGAAAAAGTTGGCGCCCAATTTGCCACACATAAAGGGGCTGTTTTTGGGGTGGTTTGAACCGCTGAGGGAGGCAATAGCGAGAGATCAGAGAGTGCAAAGAACGAAGAAACAGAAGGCTGCTTATGCGCCTCATATTGAATTGCTACCAGCAGATAAGATGGCTGTCATTGTGATGCATAAGATGATGGGGTTGGTCATGGCTGCGCATGAAGATGGGTGTATCCAGGTTGTCCAGGCTGCAGTGCACATTGGCATGGCTATTGAGCAGGAGGTTAGTGTGTGAAATTTTTTATTTTGGCCAGTTGAGGTTTGTGATTTTTATGCTTGTGGAACTTATGTTAGAGTTTATTTGCTTTAGTTAGAGACTAAGCGTAAATATGTGTCTTGTGAAAGTTAGTGGATATGGATAGGGAATATCTGAGTTGGAATTTTGTATCACTAGTATTGAAGGAGGACCCTTTTTGGTTAGTATCATGTTTTGTAGGTTACCATGTTCCTCTTTTCTTTTGTGAGTTGCTAGATCATTTTTCAGTGGTGACTGCAGCTCGACCCATTGGAGGTCTTTTTTACTAGTTCCACCAATGTAATCTTTGGTCTATCCTTTATCCACTTCATGCCTGCCACTTGGATCAAATTACTCTTATTTCTCAAGAATCCATATTTTATTGTTGCTATGACAAAATTATCTCAGTTAACACCCTAACTTAGTCTTGGTAGGTGCTACCACTCCTTCAGGTGGATAATCTCATTTCTTATCTTGTCATTTTAACATTGTTGTGGAGCCAGGTTGATTCGAGGTTCCTAAAATCATGATTTTTGGGTACATCTTAGCCATCACCTTATCTTCCATTCTGGTCCTAATGCTACTGATATTGCATTCCAGGCATTCAATATAGTCTGCTTTGCACCAACTATTAAGTTTTAGTGGGCCTCTCTGTTAATCCAGCTTGTGAGAAATGCTGCTCTAGTTAAAATACGTTCTTATAATATTGTCTGCAAATAACATGCTCCAGCTGGTATCATCATGTATTTTCGTCATGATTTCGTTTACAACCAAAGTGAAGAGGTGATGTCTCGATCCAATCCTTGGTGTAAGTCAACTGTAATTTGAAAATCATTGGTATACCTCCTTATGCTAGTAACTCTTCTTGTACATATAATTAATATCCCTTATCGGATCTAATGCACTTTTTCTCATTTATTTCTCTTTCACCTCCCACCACAAACTTCGGTAGGCACTTTATCACATGACTTCTCTTTCTCAATGAGAGCCCTGTGGATGCTTTTTCTCCATTCTCTATTTTCATTTTAATCTCCCAAGTAAAATGGCCTCCATGTTCCTGACTAGTACAAGCTGTCTCTTGTTGGAACTTGTTATAGAATGGTCTAATTAAGTGGATGAGCTTGAGTTCTGTTTCTGCTTATGGCATAATGTGAATGCCTTAAGCAATGTTGAACTTGTTGATGGTCATAATCTTTGTATTCTTGTATTTTCTCACTCCTGAAATGTAATTGCATATGGTAGTTATATAATGAGGCAGACTTTTCTGGTCAGCTCTGTCCTCATCCATCAAGTTGATCTAATCTCAGGTTAGGATTCACAGTTTCTTGGAGAAAACTAAGAATTACAAGAGGAAAAAGATTGTAGCTGATTCGCAAGAGGTTCTGACCAAGGAAAAGGAAATGCTAAGGAAACGGGTTAACAGTTTGATTAGAAGGAAAATGCTTGTGGAGGTGCAGAAGCTGCTGAAAAATGAAGAAAATAAACCTTGGGGTCGAGATACCCAGGCTAAGGTTTGTGGTGTCTGGCTTGTTTCTGTCTTAAGTGGTTAATTGACCAGTTTTATTTCTTTGCTTATAATGAAGAGTTAGTCATCTTCTGGATTTTAATATTTCCTTCTAATGTGCTTGTGCAGTTGGGAAGTCGTCTAATAGAGCTATTAATTGAAACAGCTTATATACAGCATCCAGTTAGCCAGGCTGGGGACATTCCACCTGATGTTCGGCCTGCATTTAGACATAGACTTAAAACTATTATGAAGCATCCTGGGTGAGACTTTATTTACTTTATTAATTCTTCTCCTCAGATTTTAACCCGGTGTCATTATATTATGCTCCACCAGACTGGACAATTTGATAGTAGGCCATTTATTCTCTTGGAATTGCTTAGAGTCTTGATTAGTTTCTAATATCTAAGCCCTTACAGTTTATTTGTGTTCAAGGCCATGCCACGGAGTTGGTTAATTTGTTTGAAATGTATACTTACTATAAGGGATAGGTTACTTGGGGATTTTTAGTGATGTTTGTTTAATTTTTTATTTTTTTCTCTATGATTTTCCAACTTGGTTATTATTCTGATTCATTTTGGATTCTGTAGGCAAAAAATTACAAAGAGATATGGAGTTGTAGAATGTGATCCTCTAGTGCTTGCAGGGCTTGATAGATCTGTGAGTTAAGCATCTCGTTTCTTTGTGATGTTACATGTTTTCCAGTTGTGTAATAGATTTGGATTCAACATGCTTTTATTCTGATCTTACGTTCTTTGTCCATGCAACCTACCCAGTAATATGCAAATTCCTAGTCTTAAAAGTTCATCCTTTCTCCTATTCCTTATTTTCATCTTAGCTGATGGAATACCCATAAAGACTTCAGCATTGTTTTTAATGTTATCTTTAATATTTTAGTTGTCTACCAAGAAAGAATGAGGTCTTTAACATATCATGTCCTTTTGAATCTAAATTAAAGTGGCACTATTCTTAAACCTAATTGTGACTACTTGTGATCAAAACATCAGATTACTGCTAAAAGAACACCAGTGCAACCCTAAATGAATTTCTACTATGTTATACAAGCATTTTATAATTTGTTGTCTCCTGTATTCAATTAACATTATGAACTTTTTCTGCAGGCTAAGCATATGTTGATTCCTTATGTCCCAATGTTGGTACCACCAAAGAAATGGAAAGGGTAAGATCTTTTTAAAATAGGTTGTGGTACTAGTGTCATATCATGAGTGGCCGCAATCTAATTAAATTACGTGATGGTAGTATCATACTGTGGCTGCAAGAATCAACATGTCATTTATATTTTCTCCTAGCTCCTAC
The DNA here is from genome assembly GCA_026212285.1 of Bursera cuneata. Lineage (NCBI taxonomy): Eukaryota > Viridiplantae > Streptophyta > Magnoliopsida > Sapindales > Burseraceae > Bursera > Bursera cuneata. The sequence continues at coordinate 13,422 of JANLJB010004014.1, forward strand.
TTTTTCCCAAAAAGAGGAAATATAAACAACAGATAAATGAAACCAAATTGGGATATTTTGAAGATGAAAACACAATAAACCGATATTCTGAAGCACTGTATTTAGCTGTAACAGTAATTTATCTATGAATTTTATTCTAATTCGATTTTGAACTCTTTCTAGGTATGACAAGGGTGGGTACTTGTTCTTACCTTCCTATGTCATGCGTACTCATGGATCTAGGATGCAGCAAGAAGCACTTAAGAGTGTTCCTGGGGAATGTATGAAGAAAGTATTTGAGGTAAAGAAGAAAAGAAACAGAAGTTTGCCCATTTTCTAATTTACATATTTTTCTTTGGTCATAGGTCAGGGCCAAAATTGTTTTATGGCTAAGCTGATAAAAGAAATTCCTGGCATTAATGTAACAGTGACTTGATTTCAAGCATTTGCCTTAGATTAATTGACTTCTTTACTAGTGAAAAAGGGAAAAGATGTACTATATGCTATATAGAGGTTGTGAATAACTAAATATATCTGTAGAAAATAGTTTGTAATATGTTTCAACAGACGTCAGGTCTCTGTAAATGTAATACTAGTTGTGGGAGCATGAGTAGGTTTGTAGGTAAAGTTTCTTTAACATGTTTGCTACTTAAGAGTATGGTAATATAACTCTTCTGTTATTGTATCATTTTATTGTTTGTTTAATAAGTTTCTATCATATCATGTTTTGGCGAGGACTATGAAGTATATGATATATGAATAAAGCCTGGGGAACTCATTTTTATTCCTTCTAATTAAATATTTTATGACTACTTCTTCAGGTATCTAATATTTAAGATTTTGTCTCATATGAGTGCTGAGAACTTTTTCTCTTAAATTATAATAATTTGTCTTCATAGTTATTACCTAAAATTTCCAATCTCTTGTAGTGATCAGTAGCTTGATATTAATTACGTAACTTTTTTCAATTACTTTGTTATCATGGCTAGTGCTACTTGAAATCTTTTTTGTCTGCTATGCACCACAAGACAAAGTTTTGACTTACTTTTTTTATTCCCGTAAAATGATGCAACAAGCAGGCCCTGGATACCCTTGGAAACACCAAATGGAGGGTGAACAGAAAGGTACTTAGCGTGTTGGAGAGCATTTGGGCGAGTGGTGGCAATGTTGCGGGTTTAGTTGATCGTCATGATGTAAGCACACAACAAACTATCATGAGAAATGAATTCTTTGTGTGGACAAATTTTTGGTATTCTGTTTTTTGGAACTATAATACACAGATAGTGCAGGTTTTAGCTCATGCATGTTGCTGCACCTAGCGATATGAGGCTCCCACTTTTCTGATTTTATGTAAAACCACCATTGACTTGATCCAGAAGTTTTACAGGAAAATTTTCCCCTGAATACCTGCCATATGCAAATATGATCTGAAACAATTTTATAAAGGGTATTGATATTATATGCAGAATAATATGAACGTTAGACCTTCACAAACCCACCCTACTATTAACTCCGTTACCACATCATATCGAGAAAATGATAAAGATATATAAAAAAAATATAATAAACTGAGCTTTAAACTTTTATACTTATTTTTTATAACATTTAATTCTACTATTTAAAAAAAAAAAAAAAAACTGCCACCTCTTAACAAAATTTTTGGTTCTGTCCCTCTCATCATTTTAGTTAATTTCCATTTTGGTTATATTCCCTGGCTTTTCAGTTCAATGAAAGCTGTTTTTATTACCTGATATGTGATATTTTCTTCTATTTTTCAGTTTCTTATTTGGCTCATCTTGCCTGAACGCTTTCTTCCTTGGATTTTAGGTTCCCATACCAGAGAAACCCTATTCAGAGGATTTGACAGAAATTCAAAAGTGGAAATGGAGTGTAAGAAAAGCTAAGAAAATTAATGGAGAAAGACATTCTCTAAGATGTGACACCGAACTTAAGCTATCTGTAAGATCTCCAACCTTCTGAGATTATGAGATATATTTTCTAGTACTCTGTGATATTTAGTAATCTGTGGTAGTCGTATCCCTCATGGCAATTAGGTATTATAAGTCCAGTCTCTAAGTTAGTGAAATAATTATCCTGCTAATCTCCTGTTGTATCCATGTCCGATACGTCAATCTGTGATTTCCAGTGTAATTTGACAGTGGTTAAATATCTGGGGTCATATGGTATTTTGGATTTGCTGTAGTAGAACAGATAAGTTTGCACTATCAGTTATCTTAATGCAATTTGACTTGTTGACGTATACCATGTCTTTACAATGTAGTCTCCTTCCTATTAAGGTTTCACTTCATGACTTTGTATATTGAATAAACTCGTTCTAAAACAGGTGGCTCGGAGAATGAAAGACGAGGAAGGCTTTTATTATCCTCACAATCTTGATTTTCGAGGCCGTGCATACCCAATGCATTCACATCTGAATCATCTAAGTTCTGATCTTTGTCAGGGAGTTCTTGAATTTGCCGAAGGGCGACCATTAGGGAAGTCTGGGTTACATTGGCTGAAGATACATTTAGCAAGCCTGTTTTCGGGTGGTGTTGAAAAGCTTTCACATGATGGGCGCCTGGCATTCGTGGAAAATCATTTGGATGATATATTTGATTCTGCAGAAAACCCCATTAATGGTAGCCGATGGTGGTTAACAGCTGAAGACCCTTTTCAGTGCTTAGCTGCTTGTATTAATCTATCAGAAGCCTTAAAGAGCTCATCACCACATACTGTCATCTCTCACCTGCCAATTCATCAGGTAAATGTTTCATTAGACTGCCTTTCATGCAGAAAAGGGGAATCTATTTTAATTTTTGCAAGCTGAAACAAGTTCGTAAGTCTGCACTTTCTTTGTTATGTAAGGGCATGATGGTAGTCTTTAGCGTTACTAGAGTGGCGTTTCCTTTGGGACCCAAGTGATCGGAGATGATGATTCATTTTAGTCATAAATTGTTCTGGTATTATGAAGAGAAGTGGGAGATTAATTTGACCAGGCCTTTTCTGATTTATGTTTATGCCTTTTCCTGTAGTTTCATGAATCTGAAACTTATGCCTTTTTTGTATATTTATCTTCCAAAGTTCTTACATATTTTTAAACCTTTATTAGTGATATCTATTTCTTTTCTTTTTCTTTTTCTGGAATCTAACTAAGTGCCGTCTCTCCAGGATGGTTCATGCAATGGCTTACAACATTATGCTGCCTTGGGGAGAAACAGTGTAGGTTTTGCTGTATGCATGTATGAAATATTTCATCTTTGCTGAATGAAATTGATTTTGATGATACAAATGGAATAAACAAGTCTGCTAAATAAACTTTGAACCAAGGTTTTCATAATTCTCTAGTAAGACTTGCTTTTGGTGTTTGGGAAAAGGTAAATTTTGGAATCATTTAGAACCAACCTGATATGATAACTGGATTTAACAGCTGGTGTTTGAGGTGACTTGTATTTGAATATTTGCATATTAATTTGACCTGAAACAACCCATTGACACAAATTGTTTCAATAATTGTCTACTTCATTAGTTCATTTCTTGCAACTCTTTCAATTATATAGCTTAGAAATATTGCCATTTCAAAGGTGGGCTGCCTTATTCATTCCGTGCAACTTAGGTTGCAATATTCACAACATGAATATCCTAGCCTTGCTGTTGTATCAGTTCTTTTCGCCACCTAGGTTGCATGTTTTAAAACCTATTATGTTTGTTTGTATTTTACGAGGCCCAATAAAGTTAGGAATGACAAAAAATATCATCTGTTATCCAATACTTTGAATCTCTTATTGTGAACATCCACTAATTTGAATGTTTATTTTATCATCCTTTTAAATGTAAATGTATTAATGTGCTCTCTCTTTCTCTCTCTCTCTTGTGTAATTTTCTTTCTCAGTTAGAAGCAGCTGCTGTTAACTTATTAGCAGGAGAGAAACCAGCTGATGTTTACTCAGAAATAGCCGTGAGGTACAATAAATTTCATCGTAAGCTTGTAACATAATCGCTGGCATCTTATTTAGTTCATGATGAAGACGTTGGATACAGGGAAGAATAATAAATCATTACAAGGATATCATTATTCTTGACTCAAATTAGCATTAAACCAAGTACATTGGGGCAAGCCATATTAATTTTTTTGCCTCTTAGCTCCTTTCAGGACGATATTCCATTAAGCAGAAAGGGAATAGAAAAAATAATCAATAAGTTAAAAACTGTGTTTGGACAAAATTGAAATGATTGAGGAGGTCAGTAATTAGTTAGATAGATGTGTCTAGCATTCTCCTTTTATCGTCTTGCGCTAGAAGAAGGTTGTTGATCATGAATGAATATTAGTTCAACAAACATGTAATTTTGATGTGGTAAATGAGAAACTCGATTGAAAATTTAGGATGTAGATTAAATAAAAGACAGCAGTCAACAAAAATAATAAGAAAAGACTGTTTCCTCTGCTCAAGGGGTAAAGCAGTGCGAAGAGAATAGCTAGATCACCTCATTTCTTTCTTTAAAGCTGTTAAACAGTTCTTTTCTTTTTTTTTCTTTTTTTCTTGTCTTGCTTATTACTTTATTTCTTACTTTTTTACATGTGAACTCCTTCTAGTATTTTCATTTTTCCCTATTTAGTTACTACTTGGTATGTACGTTAATGTGATATGAAACCTAAACTGACTTTTCCTTGGGCAGGGTTCATGATATTATGAAGAGGGACAGCAACAAGGATCCTGCTAAATATCCACATGCCTCAATAGCCAAGATTTTGGTTGATCAGGTCAGTCCTTCAGAGTTCTTAACTGACTGTTAAAATTTTGTTTTATTTAAACTGACTGTTCATTTTTGCATGCTTCAGGTGGATCGGAAATTGGTGAAACAGACCGTGATGACCTCAGTATATGGTGTCACTTATGTCGGAGCACGAGAGCAAATAAAAAGAAGACTAGAGGAGAAGGGTCATATTACTGATGATAGACTGCTCTTTGCTGCATCTTGCTACGCTGCTAAAGTAAGCAATTAGCTTCCTGATTTTGACCATTACTTCATTACGTTGTTAATTGAGAGCTTAATACCTGCCTTGATTCCCAAGTTTTATTCTGGAAATGAACAATTATCTCTTGGACTTTGTTGTTAGGAAAAAGCAGTACTGTTGCGATTACAATGTAGAGCCAATTCGTTTGATTTTTTATTTTTATTTTTATAAATTTTATAGCCTTTTCTTTTACGGTAATGAGATTATTTGGTTATGTGTCTTGGTCTGGACTTTCATAACAATTAATTTAGTGGAGTTAATTTTAATACATGTATAAGAAGCCGGAGTTGTAGCAAATCCTTCTTGCCTAAATGTGAAGTCGATCTCAAGCTTAAACTATCTTTCCACAGGTGACATTGACTGCGCTTGGGGAGATATTCCAAGCTGCACGAAGCATAATGGGTTGGCTTGGTGATTGTGCAAAGGCATGACTTCCTACCGAATCATCTTTTATTCTCATGTACCTAGATTGTGTCTCATAAATATAAAGATTTTCTGTCACATCATGGAATTGAATTACTTTTGCAGTATTGACTTATGTTATATTTGAACATTTTTTTCCCCACCTTAAATTATGAGTACAGGTTATTGCTTTGGAAAATCAACCTGTGCGGTGGACCACTCCTCTGGGGCTTCCTGTTGTGCAACCCTACTATAAAAGCGAAAGACATCTCGTGAGTACCGACTTTGTTTTTAGTTGATTCAGAAAGATATATGATCAATCTGATAACCAGCACATTATATGGATTTTAAACTAATGAATACAGACTGGTGTTACCAACATTGATGTGATTAGTTATTTGCTATTAGAAAAAGATATGTTTTCACGTTTTCTGTTGCCAGCAGAGGTTATTTTGGAGAATGGTTGATGAAATAATAAAGATGTTAAACAATAGGGTTGTTAATAAGCAATTTAAAAAACTAATCCAGTGAGATCTCTGCATTGAGGTAGAATACGTCATGTTGAGACATTAAATAATAGTGATCTTGCCTCCAAAGACAGTAATGTGGCTGGTGAAGTAGCTCTTTTAAAATACGGAAGAATTGCATTGCATGAAAGATACCTAAGTAATCTGTATATGGAATTACTTGAGCATGGAAAAATTGATTGACTTTTCCCCAATATACATGTTTGTGCCATTAATTATGAAGTTTTCTGCCCAAGGTTGGAAATTTGCTTTCCTACGAAAGCTATGTCCTTGGAGAATGTTAAAAAGTAGAATGCCGCATTTTTTATGTGCAATATGTGTGGATGATAAAACCATTGACTAGTGCTGAAATGATAACCTTGTCTAATTGGGAATACTCTTGACAACCAATCTGCTCAAACAATTTAGTTATAATATAGCTACTGACTCAGCTTGTCATTGCAGATAAGAACATCTCTCCAGGTCTTAGCCTTGCGGCGAGAGGGTAACTCGGTAAGTTGATATTCGTTTTGACTCTTCAGCTCTTCATTTCTGATCTTTTGTGGCTGTCACCAAATAGTTTCATTATGGTAATTCTCCAGGTACAAATTAGAAAGCAGAGAACTGCATTTCCTCCAAATTTTGTTCACTCGCTGGATGGTTCTCACATGATGATGACTGCGGTTGCGTGCAGGGATGCTGGCTTACATTTTGCAGGTTTGTCTTTTCAGTCTGTGGTAGCTCAGTTAATCCAATTCAATGGACTAGCTCAGTTAATCCTATTCAATAGACTTTGAACAAGCTAATGACCATGGTTTAGAACACAGTAATATATTTGAGGAAAGAAATTAATCAACATGGCCCTGATATATTGATGGACAAAGACTGTTTATATTATTATAGTAGATCATTCTGAATATATATTATCTATCTACCTATATATATGTATGTTTCTATTTTTTGCTTAAAATTTTTATGTCCTTGTCTAATAAAACCGTTAGCAGGGGTTCATGACTCCTTCTGGACACATGCGTGCGATGTGGACAAGATGAATGAGATACTTCGAAAAAAGTTTGTGGAGCTTTACAGCATGCCAATACTCGAGAATGTAAGTTTGTAGTAGCCTAGTTTATCTACATTGAAAGGAGGAGCCCAATATAGAGTGAAAATTTTGGGTGTTCTTGACAGTAATTAGGTAAAAGAATTTGACTTATTCCACAGTGGTTTTCTCTTGGGGATTCTTTAGTCATGCTTTCTGTGAGGAGAAAAGCTAGAGAACTTAACAAAGAAAGACAGCAACCTATGTAGCTTCATAAGAATGTTTTTATGCGCATAATGAATTCAAAATCAGGAAACCTACATGGTTTTTTTTTTTTTTTTTTGTGTTGAGCCCATTGAATTGCAGAATGGTATTTTATTTCATTTAAAAATAGAATAGGAAAATACTTTAAAACATAGAGCTATTTTTTCATTTAACTATTTTTTTAGTGAAATTACTTATGAGTTGGTCTATAATTGGAAACATTTGTATAATAGATCATGGCCTAGATTTTGAATTATCTCAAATCTGTTTCATTCATTTATGTTGATATCGTGATTCCTTTGATTGTCACAGTTACTTGAGAGCTTCAAGGCATCATATCCAACATTGAAGTTTCCTGCACTCCCTGAAAGAGGCAACTTTGACTTGCAAGAGGTTCTTAAATCTCCATACTTTTTCAACTGATTCTCCACGAAGTAGCTGAAGTCATGTATCTTAAAAGAAGCACGACTTTGCATCTTGGCTCCTAAAGGATCATGGAGGCTCAGTGAGGAAAAGTTGATGCAGAAATGTACAGAAAATTAAATTCAGGATAAGAGCAAAAGATCACTTTTGTGATCTCCAGGAAGGACCCCAAGAAATGTGGAATGTCGATAGTTTACTGCAAGTCCATGGTCCTGAAAGCACTCTGGAAAATCATCATAGGGTGATTAAATAACCTCTGAGACAGTTGTTTATCACGCAGAGGATGATTGGGTGAGTGCCCTATTGGCCTACTCAGATGCACAAGGAAATTCGTGATGGATGGGATTTGAAGTCATAAATATTCATCACCCAATCAGGTGGCGTGATGATGGCCTTTCAGGAGGTGAGATGGGATTCTGCTTAATCTTGCAGCAGGTTTTTCAGTTTTTGCTGTAAGAGCTGATCAACAATATAATGACCAATATTATTCTAATTCAATGATGCAACATATAGTATTTCTGTTGTCCACAGGACGAATGTAATTACCTCAGGCACGGCAGAATATGTAAATCTTTGGCCAAGATGATGTAAATTTATGAGAAGAAAACTTCACTGTGTAATCAAATATCCCTTTGCTTTCTGTTGGAAATTGCACTATGAAGTCATGTACAATGGGTTGAACGATAACCCAACAATCTACTACAGCTTTGCAAGCTGATTGTACGACAGAAAAACTGTCAAAAGAAATATTGACGTTCTTATTTCTTTTTGGCGGCATCATAATATTTATTTTCACTTAAATGTTTGACATAAATTCTTAGTTATCTATTTTTGTCGATAATATAAAGGTGAGTTGATTTTTTAACTTCATTCCTTACCCTTTTGGTATGGAATCAGGTTGCTACAAGAACCAGTAACATGCTACACCTCGTATATTTCCTGAGTTACCATGAGCCCGATGTCAGGAAATACAGGTAGAAGGCATTCGTGATAAGATATCTTCATCTTGCGGCTTATCGATGAATAGAAGCATTGATTTGGGAGACATCCATACTTATTCTACTCAGAAGTAGGCATTGGGTTGTGGAACCCAGGCTACGATAAGCGAGAATAATGAACTAGATGAAGGGTGTATCACTATTTGCAACGATGAGGGAAGGAAAAGCACTAGCGACCCCAATGGTTGTTATAGAATCAACTGTTGCCAGGCTCTAATTCCTTCTCGACTAAAAATTTTCACATTGGACATCAGTGGGTGGGACGCAGAAAGATGATAACAATGCCATGTTTGTGGTCGCAATACCCATTGTTCAACGAATCAAAACTTCGTTTCCTCCCCCGTGCAGTAGGCTTCCAGGGAAACCCGCATCTTCCAGAGGGATGCATAGGTACAAATGTTACAGTTTCTTCAATGCTCCTAATAATTGTAAATTAAAGCAGTGCTCTAAAGGTTGCAAATGAGAAACTTAAAAAAAAAAAAAAAAAAGCTTTATTTTAAGTGTGTTTTTAAAAATAATCACGTTTTAAGAAATTTTTATGTGATAGTCCTCATCTAACAATACTGTTTAACATTTTATTCTTGTCAAGTTATCGACAACTTACAACTGTGTTTGACAACTCAAGAATTATGCTCAATAGTTTGACAATTCAGTTGGGCAAATTTGGGATAGCAAGAAATTAATTTTGTTGATTTATTTTTCTTTATAATGTCATAATAATATGATATAAATTTTACTTGAAAAGTTCATATTTGAAGCAGTAAGGTTAACGCTGACAAAATTTTTCATATTAATTAATTTGCAGGTCTTGATGCAGGCTTAGGACTTCTGCTTATAATTCTAGGAGCTTTATGGTCTTACAAGATTCTACAAAGGAGAAAAACCATTAAACTCAAGGAAAAATTCTTTGAACGCAATGTTGGTTTGTTGTTGCAACAGAAACTGTCTACAGGAGGTGAAGGTAGTATGGAGAAGACCAATTTTTTTACTTCAACTGAACTCGAGATCGCAACCGACAAATGTAAATAGAATCCTCGGCTGGGGAGGGCAAGCAACAGTCTACAAAGGAATGTTGACCAATGGAAAAATTGTTAACAGTCAAGGCAATAGATGAGGGGCAACTTGAGCAGTTTATGAATGAGGTTGTTATCCTTTCTCAAACTGACCATAGAAATGTTGTTAAGCTATTAGGTTGTTGCTTCGAAACTGAAGTTCCTCTACTCGTTTTATGAGTTCATTCCAAATGCAACTCTTTCTCATGTTATTCATGATCAAATATGGGAATTTCCAATTTCATGAGAAATTGGATGAAAAGCTTAGGGAAAAATTGTCTGATTTTGGAACTTTAAAGTCGGTTGCGCTTGATCAAACACACTTAACTACGCAAGTGAAAGGCACTTTGGGCTACTTAGATCCTGAGTATTTTCAATCAGGCCAATTCACAGAAAAAAGCAATGTTAATAGCTTTGGAGTGGTTCTTGTTGAGCTTCTAACAGGGCAAAAGCCAATTTGTTCTATTGAGCCACAGGAAAAGAGAGGTTTAGCCACTTGTTTCCTTTCATCATTAGAGGAAAACAATTTACTTTATATTTCTTGATCCTAAAGTTGTTGAGGAAGACAACAAAGAAGAGCTAATAGGTGTTGCATACCCCGCAAAAAAATGTTTAAATGGAGAGATAGACCATCAAAGAGAGAAGTTGCAATGGAATTGGAGAGTGTTAAGTTGTCAAAAGGATTTTATGTACACATAGAAAACAAGTTGTAATCAACGTAACAAATTCAAATAAGAATTGGGAATTTTGTTCATCCTCAACTGAAACTTACTCGGAGATCAATATTTCATCATCAATGGATGTCCAACCACTTATGTTTACTACAGTGTGACCATCAAGAGATTGTCTTGTTACTCGTTTAGTTTTATGTTGCTACATTATTCTTGCGCAAAGAAACTTGTTTTCGCTCACATTTCTAATTAACTAGTTGCAGTGTCTTGCTATATCCTTTTAGATGCAATATGTTGATACTTCTTTAGTTTCATTTTTCTTGCTACATCTACCTAAAGCAGTTAGATGACCATTCTCATCAAATGCTCGAAAATCATCAACAGTGTTTTACAAATTTAGGAATTTGTTGTTTTGTAATTATATTGTTAGCTACAATATGAATACAAAAACAAGCAACCTTGCACTCTCAATGACGAGAACCAAAACAGTATACGTTGGATTTTAGAAACATCATTCCAGAAGTTAGAATAAAAATCAAAAAAGTTTCCATGAGTACAATAAAGTTCTTTCAACAATTTTCAAGATGAGAAAATCGGAAATTTAGAATTCCACTCAGACAAATCAATCACCTAACTAAATGAACAGAGGTTCCACGAGCACAACAAAGTTCTTTCAACAGCTTTCAAGATGAGGAAATCAGAAATTTCAGCATTCCACTCAAACAAATCAATCACCAAGCTTTCGTGATCTTATCACTTCAACAAGTTACACAAATAATGAATGCACAAACTTTTTGTATCTTTCTGAATGCTTATTAGGGATAAGGGGGTTGAATTTGGAAGTAAGAAAATATATACTAGCAAGTGAAGTCGTTTAACAATTAGCATAAAATCATGCCTCCGGTAGAAAGTACGCTTATATTCTGAATCTCAGATCCACCAATACTTATAGCTATATGAATTTGTACTATACGTTAATTATATTTACTTTTACTACATTCAAAATCATATGTATACAAGACATCACAAGTACATTACACCGAAAATATAAATGGTACTGTTTCAACAAAAATGCAGATCAATTTGATTTATTTACCAAATTTACCAGGAAAAAGAACCTTGTTATGCTGCAATGCTAATACTAATTGTGCCATATGAGGAAGGCCTGGCAGCATGTACTCCCTTCAAGGCATGACATCTAGCCATATGAGGAAGGCCTGGCAGCATGTACTCCCTTCAAGGCATGACATCTTGAATCCTTATTTAAGTTCCAATTAAAAATAAAAAGTAATCACTTCTTTATACATCTGCAGTGTGTGAACCTTGCCAGAATAACCTCACCAATTTTCCTTATTGCTGATTTCAATTCAGGAATATATAGAATCTCTAGGCTTCATGAAAACCATCAGCAAACATCACACCTGATTGTAGAGAATTGCCAAAAGCATTTAACCAGTAATGAAGGCAAAAAATAAAATATAACATTAATAATAAAGAAATGAATATGATCAACCACAACATTAACACAAGACTGAAGAAGAAATTGATGCAACCATATTCTTGTGCAGCCAGCAGGAATATTCGATAAAGTATGGATGTAATTCTCTTTAAAACTATGCATGGAAAATTTGCAAATAAGGGCATAGCAATCTCAGATTCTGAAAACAGGTGCTTTATTTTATTATTCTTTCTCCCCGAACAGACAAAGAAGACAGGACATCAAACAAACAAACTAGCATTCTCAAAAGCTGCTTTGCATTAATTACTTTCAGCTGCAGTTATTTTGAAATATTTCAAGAAGTGCTTTAATTATTTGTATCATTGCAACACATTAGAAAACATGCTCTCCAACACTTTAGTCATTATTCATTTTCTACAATTATGAAGGAATTTTCAGAAATGAAAAACTAAACTTCATAAACTTGATAAAGTAGGTCTCACCTTTTCCATTCAGCTGCATTTTAAACTATGAAGCAGGTAAATAAGGATTCCAGTAAAGTTCACAGAAGGAAACAAAATGTATGTGCTATGCAAAGTGCCATGCAAAAATCAGAAACCAATCTCTAAACTCTGCATTAAAACAGGGTATTTCAGACTTAACTTTAAGACAAATGAGCCTTATTTGAGGACAAGCAGATGAAGAACAAACTTAGAATGTCCAACTAGTGAATTATAAAGGTAATAGATATCAGAGGATACAGGAAATCATGCTGCAGTTAATATAATTACTCCAAGGCAATCAAAGAAATGTAAACATTGACAAGAGACATACCTAATTGCTCATGTAGAGAATTTAAGATACAGATCATTTATCAAAGACAATTTATTACAAGCTATTTCTAACGGAAACCAGCAACTAAAATCAACAGTAAAAAAGAAAAAAAAAAAAAAGATGCTGCACAATCTGTTTTCGACAATTAAAGGCAAAAGCATTAAAACAGGAATAATGACTAATAAAATAAATTAGCAGCATTTATTGCAGTAATATAAATTAGCTTACCTTGACAGTGAAATTGTTCTAATTGAGTACGATCTCAAGTCTGGGGCTCTTTTCGGGTGAGGAGAGTGAATGGCAGAAAACCCAAAAAAAAAATCACATAGATCAGCGCTGTGTACTTTTTATACCCATCTGTTTCATCCACAAGGACCACTTAATAGCCTCTAAAAACTTATCATTCTTCCGCAGTGCAGTGATCAGATTGGCGTATGTTATCTTGTCAGGTTCAATACCATTCTCTCTCATTTCTTTGACCAAATCTACAGCATCTTCAACCATTCCAGCAATTCCATATGCCTTAATTAATGTGTTATAACTGCACAAATCAGGACCAAGCCCACATTCTTTCAGTTCTGTCAGCACACTAGCAACTTCATTGATCCATCCTTGCTCTCCATAGATATTGATCATAATGTTGTAAGTATAGTGATCAGAAGCACAATTTGTTTCCTTCATTTTCCGCAAGACAGTTCTAAAATTCTCCAATTGACCTTCTTTCCCATAGACATCCAACATACAATTGTAGGCTTCAAGAGAAACTGAAAAGCCATCAAACTGCATTTTCTCAATTGTCGATGACATATTTTTCAAGTCCTTATTTTGACCGTAGGTAGCAATGATTGTATTATAAGAAATTACATCCACTAAATCGAGGTTTTTAGCCATCAAGAACAACTTCTTAACTTTCTTGAATAGTTTGGCTTTTCCATAAACATCAAGCATGGTATTGAAGGTGATGGTACTGGGTGTAAACCCATGCTGAAGCATCTCATCAAAAATCCTGGTAAGCTCATCAATTGGGAGAGCACGAGCACAGCAATTTATGACACAATTATACAGGTCCTGATCCCAAGTAATTCCACTCTTCAAGATTTTATAGTACAGATATGACAACTTATCCAGCATGCCGCATTTTTGATAAATTCGGAGCATGTCACGGTACAGATAAACATCTGGAACAATGCCCTTCTGCTTTTCCATTGTTTCCAGAACAGAGCAAGCATCTTTCAAAGACCCAGCTTTCACATACATTCTTATAACAATACTAAACGCAATCATATCCAAGCAAATGCCTGAAGTTTTCAACTTCAGATAAAGCTTTTCTGCTTCATTGAATAGACCCATAACACCGTAAGTGTCAATCATCGTACATGTGACGTGCAAGTTTGGCTTCTCATCAGATTTGGGCATGTGAGAGTATATCCTAACAGCATTCTCAAGATGGCCAGATTCCTTGCATGAGCAAATCAACAAATGATACAAGTTATTCTCAAAAACTTGATCTTTCCACTCTTTGTCCCCCAAGACTTTTATAGCATCATCTACCAATCCATGTTTCACATAAGCCATAACCAGAATGGAGCAGGATGTAGGGTTGACCAAAACATGTCGATAGAAAGACCCTTTCAAAATGAGCGGCACTTTGTCAATTCTTCCAGCCTTCTCATGTGCTTGCAAAAGAGTACCAAGGATGGAGGAATGTTGGCAACCCATCTTCAGCATATCATCAAGAATTTTGGCAGCACCCTCTTCATCCTCATGCTTGGCCTGCAAGTTTATCAGTGTGTACAAATTAGATGAATTAGGCTTGTAACTCAACCGTTTGAGCTCCTTATAGTACCGTGCGGCCTCCCTATAGTTGCCAGCTCGACCCCATCCTTCAATCATGGAGCGGAAAGTTGTTTCATCTGGCTCTAATCCAAAATCATGGATGCTCAGGAATAGGCGTTGAGCAGCATCCATCTTGGATGCCTTTCCGTACCCAGTAATTAATGTATTGTAAGCAATAATATTTGGAGAAAAACCTGCTTCTCGCATTGAGCCCAGTACAAGTTCAGCCTCCTCCAACTTGCCTTGCTGACTATATGCATTAAGCATAACCAACCAATTCTCCATGTTCAGAACCAATTTATCTTCTTTCATTAAGCCAATAACCTCTTCTGCTTTGTCATACAAACTCAAACGGGTGTAAATCGTGATCATTGCTGAGTAAGCAGATTCACACTTAATTCCAAATTTTCTCATCTGGGCAAAGGCAAATTCTGCCTCCTTAACATTCCAACCCTTCTGGTAAAGGCCCATGAGCATGCCAAAAGTGGCAACATTAGGCTGAACAGCACATTTCAACATCATGTGGAACCATTTTGCACCCAACTCTACATACCCACGTTTACTACACGCATAAATAAGCGTGTTAAAAACCTGAAAATTTAACTCACTACCCAAATTAATACTCACTTCCCTGATCATTGTCTCTGCTGCATCCCAATCCTCCCTCCTCCCAAACACTCGAAGAACCAAATTATAAGCAGTCAAATTTTTTTCCAGCTTCCCATTACTCCTCATCCACTCAAAAAATTTCAAAGTTTTGCTATCATTGCACCTCTCAAGCCGTTTCAGAATTGCATTGCATTGCTCCAAGCTTAAGTTAGCCCCAATAACAGAATAATTAACATCCAATTCACTGTTATTCACAAACAAATCCTCCTTTTGTTGTTCAATATCTTTTCTCCTAAAACTAAAATTCAAACCCAAGTCCCTTTTCAACCCTTTCTTTGCACCATATCCTCTCCTCTTAACTTTGTGCGAAACATTCGCGTTTTCTACAGTCATAGCCTCGCTAGTCAGATCTTTTTTTGTCAAAACAGCGTCATTATCATTCTGGTTAGAAGCTTCATTAACTTTAGACAATTCATTTTCAGAAAGAGAGACATTAACGTGCTTGACCCTATCCAAAGCAGAGACTATACATAATCTAGTGAACTGAATATAACTAGAAACGGAAAAAATGGGGCAGTGATCAGCCAACTGAGTTGGGTTTGCACTGAAACTAAGCTTCCTTGACTCAGTTGTGTCCAAATAGATGGACAACAACTTCAAAGAAGCCATGAAAGTCAAACAATAAGCAAGTCAGAATTGAAAAGTGTTTCTGGAATGAGTATACCTTAAGCTTTTATTTGGATAAATGGATGTTGAAGCAGCGGAGCAAAATAAACGCTTTTGGATTTCATATTACTCTCACTTTATATAGACAAAAGAGAGGGGGACCCAACCAATTTTTCTGTTTCCCCAGGGATCGTTCGAGTATGGACGAAGAATCGAGGAACCCATATATTTTAAAATGATAAATTTTGGTTGGATCGTTCTACAGTACTGGGTTAGTCGCCTAAATAAAAGACAACTTATGAAAAATAGTCAACTTAAGGGGATAAAATAAAAATTAACTTAATTTTATAAATCTATAATTTTTTTAATCAAATAGAAAACTGTAGACCACAGCCTATCATTCATTCATGGTCTAGGGTCCAAAAATTTAGTTAGAAAAATTATAGATGCTTAAAATTTGATAATTTCTTAACCCTAACTTGGCTATTTTTCATAATTTTCCTAAATAAAATTATCTAGATTAACATCATTTATTTAAATAATTAAACTGTAACCAATTTCCATATTTTTATTTTAAATATTTATTTTTTTAATTTTAACATCTAAATTAAAATGTTTGAAATCAATATTTTGATATATATGTTACTATAGATGTGTCATAATATATACTGATCATATTTTTAATGCTAAAAAGAATTTAAACACAATTAGTTATATCATAAGCTTAACTATTTGATAAATAATAAATATAAATTCATAATTATACTATAAATAATTTTAAATATTAAATTGTGAGATTTTTTATATTAATGAAATATTATTATTTAATAAAAAAAGCATATTTTATATGATTTTTTATAGTTCTTGGAACAATGAAACGATAATTTGTTATTTTTATCTGCTCTTTTGTGTGTTTAGTTATGAATGTGTATATGATTTTGAGGCCTTGTTCTTACTCCTGCAACTTCTGTGTCTATAATTAAGGCTGATAGATCTTTAAAGGTCGAGAGCTTATGGAAATTTATTGAAACAGCGGATCAATTTCAAAATTGTTCTCCATTATCCTTGTTTTTGTGAATTAACTGGAGAAATTAATTTTGTGATTTTGGTATTTTGTTGTAGGCCTCAGAAACATTAGCCCTGGATGCTATTAATACTCTCTCATAAATGAAACGGAATTGAACTATATGAGATAGAACCTTCCGTTATTCCTCAATAGCTCAGTTGTAGAGCGGTTGGCTGTTAACTGATTGGTTGTAGATTCAAATTCTACTTTGAAAGATTTGAGCATTAAAAGTAGGTAACCCATTCCTTTTGTCGTTGTTTTTATTATATTTTATCTCATTGTATCATATTATGTTATGCAATATTTGAGAATCACTATCAATACCTCGGCATAGGTCCGAGATCTTTTGAAAAAATTGAATTGTTAACACAATATGATAAGCCATTTTAGAACTTAATTATGAGTAGGACATACCTTTAGGTTAGTGAAAAATCTTGGTAGATTTGAATTTTCTTCAACATCAAAATTGTATATTCATATGCTCAAATAATGAGTGAATGAATGAGAAATTATTTTTCATTATGTATTTATGAAACCAATTAAAAATATAAACATTTTTTGGTTTTATTACTAGATTAACGGTTCATAATAGCTTTTGACATTAAGACGAAGCTTTGTAAATGACCGCTTTGTATCAGTTTTAGCATTTATAATTAGGCTTAGTAGCTCAAATTTCTAATCGAATTATGACTCTAATTACTAACCATCCATGTCTTAATTGCTATAAATTAACTCCCCTCGTGGCCTATATTCGTAACTGTCATCTTAGTTATCTATATAAGGCCTCTCCATCTTCCTTCTAAACACACAATAATCTCACCATGGTGCTTGCTACTCGCCTTCCAAACGCATCCGATTGCCTCTGCGCCAACAATCTAATATATCATCATTCAATTTTTTATTGCCAAAATATTATTTTTTTAAAATTTAGAAATTTATCATTTATGTATTATTTTGGATCAATTATGTGTAGCAGGAATAATATTGTAAAGCATAGCCTTCCAGTTTTTGTTGGACAATTGTTTCCTACATTAGGGAAAGGTGGATTTAAATTTTGGGAAACCGACTATAAATTTATTATAATTTTTTATTAAATATTTTTATAATATATAAGAAAAATATAATAATTATTTTAAATTACTTGTGCATTGAGAATCTTGAATTTTGCATTCTTTTAAATCTCGTAAGTAGATATAAATTAAATAAGTATTTATCAAATAGACACAGACACAAAGTTTAAATGAATAAAAAGACAATTTTTTCCCTTTTAAAACAAATTATTTATTTTCAAATTAAACTATAAAATAGTGTAATTCTAAATTTGAAATAAAATAATTAATAAAAATAAATACATTATACTAATATCTTAACTTAAATCTAATTGGTGAGGACCTAATTGTATTCTTAATTAAATTTTGTTTTAATTGTATTTTCGTGTAATTAAGTATAGATATTAATATTAATTACTCATATAGTTTAATTTTAGAGTATTAAGCATGATTACCTAACCAATAATTTTTTTTTTAATAAGAATAAGGTGTATTTAGAAGAGGAGGTATGGAAAGTATTTTACGGGGTTCATATAACCTCACTCATTTTAAATATAGTTATTTTTCATTATTAACTACAAAAATATTATTTAAAAATAGTAGTTCTATTTCGCCCCTATTTTTACTTTTCATAATTGTTTTTGACAATTTTACCGTAAAATAAAATTATTTAAAAAAAGTAAAAACTTATAGATACACACTACGTTAAATCATAAATTTCAAAATTTATAATAGATGATTGTTTAAATTTGGGATTCAGAAAATTGAATTATTTAACATATTATATTATTTTTAAATTTAGTTGGGAGAAAATCAAGAAAATTGACATAGAGTATTCCCAAGTATGTACTTATAATTTTTTTTACTTCTTTAAGGTTTTTATTGGGAAATTATGAAAAATAGACAAATTTTGAAAAATAATTTCTCTAATCAAATTCGAAATCGTGATCACGGTCCATAGTCCAAGTTAGATCGTGATCCATGGTACATGACCCACAGTCTACGGTCCAAAATTTTGGATAGAAAAATTATATAGTTTAAAAGTTTAGCTATATTTTTTTTTAATTTTATTCCAGTATAAAACTATTACAATAAATAACTAATAATATCATTGATCTCACAAAAAGGAATTACGATGTCCAAAATATTAGCTTTTGTACAAGAATTTGTAGCCTAATTTCTAGGAAAAATCTTGATGGCCTCCTCCTTATTCGATCACCAAAAAAAGGCCACTGTGAATGGAAATGCTGGTAGGATCTCCGGCGTAACCACTCCGCTGTTTAAGTTAAAGAGTATTTTTATCTATTCGAATTAACAATGACAAGTATTGAACTTAGAATACGTATTTTGCCAAATCCCTTTCAACGTTTATATGGCAATTCGATTGCTTGCGACTTAATTCATAAAAGTCTAAACCACTCTTATCTTGAAATCTGAAGAATGCTTGTGAAAACTTTTCCAAGCGATTAATTAGAGAATCAAACTGATGTTAGACTTCTTCCATGGTTTATACAATTTGTATGAGTATGAATAAGATTATAATATTCACTCCCTTATGTTATGAAATAGACTCCCGCAGCATAAATTTGAAATGGAAATAACACAATAAATAATAAACAATGGGCAAAGGATTT